>VDFB02322826.1:0-27329 GCA_007258455.2 Sequoia sempervirens
GAAAAGGTTTGATGAAGAATGGAATTTGTATATGGAACGAGTGAATACACAAATGCAGGTAGGCATTGGACTCCTCAAATGCCTGATAATACAATTGGAAATTTTCACAATGAAGGTAGTGCATATCATGCACAACAGAATATGTACCCACCTTTCCCTCCCCATTTATACAGAACAATGATCAAGCAATTCGATCTGACAAGGCTTCAACAATACCCTTACCCTATGGATATGAATTGGAGAAGCCTTGTCCCTAAGTTTATAGGGAGTAACACAATCACTGTTGAGGATCATTTGAGGAGCTTCAATGATTTCATTGAGGGTTTGGATATGTCGTATGAGAATTTACATATGAGGTTGTTCATGATGTCACTTATTGGGGATGTTAGGGATTGGTTCAACAACCTACTAGTAGCTTCTATTAAATCTGTCCAAGGATTTTAGGATCGATTTCTTGAGGAATATGGAGATCTCTATGCACCAAGTTGGGCTTCCCAAGGATTATTGGAGATTCAAGAAAATCAGAATTTACATCAAGAGCAGGAAAATGCTTATCCAGTCCCTCCTGGACAAAGATTGGAGAGTTATCAAGAATGTCAATGTGATCAATGTCAAGGGTAGCATAATTCTGATTCACTTGGAGATGTCAGCCAAAATTCACAGCAAGGTATGTATCAGAACCAACAATCTAATGCTGATGAATATGTCAAAAATATTTTTGATGCATTTTTTGGCATAACGAAGTATGAAGGAGAAGATTTTACTTCTCTGTACAATAGGATGATGAGTGTCTTCATGCAATTTCCTCCTAAATGTAAGCCTACAAGATCCCTTTTTGTTGCTCAATTCATAAAAGTATGGGATCCTGAATCAGCTTATTGGTCATGGTCGTCAATACAATGTGCATGTGGTCACTTGAATAAATTCATTGATGCCATGGAAGAGATAGGGTATGAGAACACCGTCAGTGTTGATTCCAATGATTGTACTTCTGATGAGTATAGAGAAATTGATCAAACAATGCTTCCAATAAAAGATGAGGTATGTGCAAGTCAGTATGATTCCTATAATTGCTTGCATAGTGAAGATGAAGGTACAAGAGATCTCTCTTGTATAACAGATTATGACAAGGAGGGAAGTGTGTGTTATGAGGGATCTAATGAATATTCAAATTTTGAAGATGCACCTGTGGATCTTGATATGCAACAAGAGGATTCTTCTACCTCTTATGAAGATGAGGATGAAGAGGCAATGGGAAATATTGATATTGAATATACAATGCCTCCAACTGCAGTTGAAAGCTACAAAGATAGATTCGATGAAGAGGAGGTTTGTAAATTTGAGAATGGTTTCCAAAAAATTTCAGGCCCATTGCATGATGAAGTTTTAAAAGATGATCAGATGATATTTTGCCAAGGTATGCCTAGGAATGAATTTCAAGTATTTTCAGATCCACTTGATGTTGAGCAAGAAGTATTTTTAGATGATAAAACGGATGTGTCAAGCTTTGGAACAAATGACTGTGTTAGTAATTTTTCATTCTATGATGATCCTGGGCCTCTTTTTGATGAGTATGATTATAATAATGAAAATATGAAAACTTGTTTACTCAGCTGTGAGCAAATCTCAGATTTGTTGACTCTTGAATATCAGAGATATACACATGAAGGTGATTATGAGGTTTTTTTCTCTGTTTTACTTCGGTTTCTGATAAAGGAAAAGTCTTTGTGTAAAGATTCTTAATACTCCATGTGCATTTCTTGGAATGATGGTGATGCTTTTGGTGTTGATCAAAGGTCTTCTTCAATTCGAGATAAGGTATTTAAAGTTTCTAACTCATGTGGAGAAGACATCCGTTTGCATACCAAGGATGATAATGTTCTAGATTTTATTGGTTCACACATGCATGACATTGAAAGCATGAGTCATGATCCAGTAATGTCTTTGAATGGAGATATTGAAGAGGTGCATAGGGTTTCAGATTTGCTTGTTTCAGATAATATTGGTTTGACAGAATCTTTTGTTTCTCAAGAGGGGCACTTTGATTGTGAATTTTTTATACAACTGAGTGAATGCTTTATGATACATAACAATGATGAAGATAATAAGGAATATTGTATTTCACATGCATGCATCTTGAATGTTGAAAATAATAGGGGTCTGTCCCAAAATGTTGAAGAATTTGCATTACAGGACAGTTTAGGGATTTTGGGCCATACCAGGCATGATGATACTCTAAGAACTTGCAATAACAATGACAGGAAAGATTGCATGACTATCTTCAAGAAGAATTTGATGAACTCAATGCAAAACCAGGTGTTTGACAGGGGAAATCTTGGTTTGAGTTTCGCTGTCATCTGCCATTGTGGACAAAGCATTTCAAAAGGATAATCACAGGTTAAGTCTGCACTATTCAGTTAGGTACACCCACCTAGGTCTAGTAGCACCTAAAGAGTAGAAGGTTTTATTGTTTCAAACCTTGTTCTGTTACCCTAAAATGTCGTGAAAGCTTGGCAACCTTTCGTGGTTCAAACCTGCATTTTTGAGAGCTAACAAATTGGTGACTCCGCTGGGGAATAGATCAGAAATAATCATTTTCCTACTTTTGGAAAAGTAGGTGGCGACTCTGAAAAGGTTTGATGAAGAATGGAATTTGTATATGGAACGAGTGAATACACAAATGCAGGCAAGCATTAGACTCCTCAAATGCCTGATAATACAATTGGAAATTTTCACAATGAAGGTAGTGCATATCATGCACAACAGAATATGTACCCACCTTTCGCTTCCCATCTATACAGAACAATGACCAAGCAATTCGATCTAACAGGGCTTCAACAGTACCCTTACCCTATGGATATGAATTGGAGAAGCCTTGTCCCTAAGTTTATAGGGAGTAACACAATCACTGCTGAGAATCATTTGAGGAGCTTCAATGATTTCATTGAGGGTTTGGATATGCCATATGAGGATTTACATATGAGGTTGTTCATGATGTCACTTATTGAAGATGCTAGGGATTGGTTCAACAACCTACCGGTAGCTTCTATTAAATCTCTCCAAGGATTTCAAGATCAATTTCTCAAGGAATATGGAGACCTCTTCCACCAAGTTGGGCTTCCCAAGGGTTATTGGAGATTCAAGAAAATCACAATTTACAGCAAGATCAAGAAAATGCTTATCCAGTCCCTCCTGGACAAAGATCAGCAAGTTATCAAGAATTCCAGTGTGATCAATGTCAAATGCAATTGGTAAGTTATCAAGAATGTCAGTGTGATTAATGTCAAGGGCAGCATAATTCTGATTCACTTGGAGATATCAGCTAGAATTCACAGCAAGGTATGTATCAAAACCGACAATCTAATGCTGATGAATATGTTAGAAATCTTTTGGATGCATTTCTTGGCATAAGGAAGTATGAAGGAGAAGATTTTACTTCTCTGTACAATAGGATGAGGAGTGTCTTCCTGCAATTGCCTCCTGACTGTAAGTCTACAAGACCCTTTTTTGTTGCTCAATTCATAAAAGTATGGGAGCCTGAATCAGCTTATTGGTCATGGTCGTCAATATAGTGTGCATGTGGTCACTTGAATAAATTCATTGATGCCATGGAAGAGATAGGGTATGAGAACACTGTCAATGTTGATTCCAATGATTGTATTCCTGATGAGTGTAGAGAAATTGATCAAATGATGCATCAAATAGATGATGAGATATGTGCAAGTTAGTATGATTCCTGTGATTGCTTGTATAGTGAAAATGAAGGTACAAGATATCTCTCTTGCATAATATATTGTGACAACGAGGGAAGTGTGTGTTATGAGGGATCCAATGAATATTCAAATTTTGAAGATGCACCTGTGGATTTTGATATGTAGCAAGAGGATTCTTCTACCTCTTATGAAGATTAGGATGAAGAGGCAATGGGAAATATTGATATTGAATATACAATGCCTCCAATTGTAGTTGAAAGCTACAAAGATACATTCGATGAAGAGGAGGTTTGTAAATTTGAGAATGGTTTCCAAAAATTTTTAGGCCCATTGCATGATGAAGTTTTAAAAGATGATCAGATAATGTTTTGCAAAGATTTTCTCCAAAATGAATTTCAAGTATTTTCAGACCCATTTGATGTTGAGCAAAAGGTATTTTTAGATAAACAAAGTGATGTGTCAAGTTATGGAACAAGTGACTGTGCTGGTTATTTTTCATTCTCTTTTGATCCTGGGCCTCTTTTTGATGATGACAAAAGTGATGAGTATGATTATAATAATGAAAATATGGAAACTTGTTTACTCAGTTGTGAGCAAATTTTAGATTTATTAACTCTTGAATATCAGAGATATACACATCAGGGTGATTATGAGGTTTTTTCTCTAGCTTACTTTTGCTTTGACAGTGAAAAGTCTTTGTGTAAAGATTCTTAATACTCCATGTGCATTTCTTGGAATGATGGTGATGCTTTTGGTGTTGATCAAAGGTCTTCTTCAATTCGAGATAAGGTATGTAAAGTTTCTAACTCATGTGGAGAAGACATCCGTCTGCATACCAAGGATGATAATGTTCTAGATTTTATTGGTTCACACATGCATGACATTGAAAGCATGAGTCATGATCCAGTAATGTCTTGAATGGAGATATTGAAGAGGTGCATAGGGTTTCAGATTTGCTTGTTTCAGATAATATTGGTTTGACAGAATCTTTTGTTTCTCAAGAGGGGCACTTTGATTGTGAAATTTTTATACAACTGAGTGAATGCTTTATGATACATAACAATGAGGAAGATAATAAGGAATATTGTATTTCACATGCATGCATCTTGAATGTTGAAAATAATAGGGGTTTGTCCCAAAATGTTGAAGAATTTGCATTACAGGACAGTGTAGGGATTTTGGGCCATACCAGGCATGATGATACTCTAAGAACTTGCAATAACAATGACAGGAAAGATTGCATGACTATCTTCAAGAAGAATTTGATGAACTCAATGCAAAACCAGGTGTTTGACAGGGGAAATCTTGGTTTGAGTTTCGCTGTCATCTGCCATTGTGGACAAAGCATTTCAGAAGGATAATCACAGGTTAAGTCTGCACTATTCAGTTAGGTACACCCACCTAGGTCTAGTAGCACCTAAAGAGTAGAAGGTTTTATTGTTTCAAACCTTGTTCTGTTACCCTAAAATGTCGTGAAAGCTTGGCAACCTTTCGTGGTTCAAACCTGCATTTTTGAGAGCTAACAAATTGGTGACTCCGCTGGGGAATAGATCAGAAATAATCATTTTCCTACTTTTGGAAAAGTAGGTGGCGACTCTGAAAAGGTTTGATGAAGAATGGAATTTGTATATGGAATGAGTGAATACACAAATGCAGGCAAGCATTAGACTCCTCAAATGCCTGATAATACAATTGGAAATTTTCACAATGAAGGTAGTGCATATCATGCACAACAGAATATGTACCCACCTTTCGCTCCCCATCTATACAGAACAATGACCAAGCAATTCGATCTAATAGGGCTTCAACAGTACCCTTACCCTATGGATATGAATTGGAGAAGCCTTGTCCCTAAGTTTATAGGGAGTAACACAATCACTGCTGAGAATCATTTGAGGAGCTTCAATGATTTCATTGAGGGTTTGGATATGCCATATGAGGATTTACATATGAGGTTGTTCATGATGTCACTTATTGAAGATGCTAGGGATTGGTTCAACAACCTACCGGTAGCTTCTATTAAATCTCTCCAAGGATTTCAAGATCAATTTCTCAAGGAATATGGAGACCTCTTCCACCAAGTTGGGCTTCCCAAGGGTTATTGGAGATTCAAGAAAATCACAATTTACAGCAAGATCAAGAAAATGCTTATCCAGTCCCTCTTGGACAAAGATCAGCAAGTTATCAAGAATTCCAGTGTGATCAATGTCAAATGCAATTGGTAAGTTATCAAGAATGTCAGTGTGATTAATGTCAAGGGCAGCATAATTCTGATTCACTTGGAGATATCAGCTAGAATTCACAGCAAGGTATGTATCAAAACCGACAATCTAATGCTGATGAATATGTTAGAAATCTTTTGGATGCATTTCTTGGCATAAGGAAGTATGAAGGAGAAGATTTTACTTCTCTGTACAATAGGATGAGGAGTGTCTTCCTGCAATTGCCTCCTGACTGTAAGTCTACAAGACCCTTTTTTGTTGCTCAATTCATAAAAGTATGGGAGCCTGAATCAGCTTATTGGTCATGGTCGTCAATATAGTGTGCATGTGGTCACTTGAATAAATTCATTGATGCCATGGAAGAGATAGGGTATGAGAACACTGTCAATGTTGATTCCAATGATTGTATTCCTGATGAGTGTAGAGAAATTGATCAAATGATGCATCAAATAGATGATGAGATATGTGCAAGTTAGTATGATTCCTGTGATTGCTTGTATAGTGAAAATGAAGGTACAAGATATCTCTCTTGCATAATATATTGTGACAACGAGGGAAGTGTGTGTTATGAGGGATCCAATGAATATTCAAATTTTGAAGATGCACCTGTGGATTTTGATATGTAGCAAGAGGATTCTTCTACCTCTTATGAAGATTAGGATGAAGAGGCAATGGGAAATATTGATATTGAATATACAATGCCTCCAATTGTAGTTGAAAGCTACAAAGATACATTCGATGAAGAGGAGGTTTGTAAATTTGAGAATGGTTTCCAAAAATTTTTAGGCCCATTGCATGATGAAGTTTTAAAAGATGATCAGATAATGTTTTGCAAAGATTTTCTCCAAAATGAATTTCAAGTATTTTCAGACCCATTTGATGTTGAGCAAAAGGTATTTTTAGATAAACAAAGTGATGTGTCAAGTTATGGAACAAGTGACTGTGCTGGTTATTTTTCATTCTCTTTTGATCCTGGGCCTCTTTTTGATGATGACAAAAGTGATGAGTATGATTATAATAATGAAAATATGGAAACTTGTTTACTCAGCTGTGAGCAAATTTTAGATTTATTAACTCTTGAATATCAAAGATATACACATCAGGGTGATTATGAGGTTTTTTCTCTAGCTTACTTTTGCTTTGACAGTGAAAAGTCTTTGTGTAAAGATTCTTAATACTCCATGTGCATTTCTTGGAATGATGGTGATGCTTTTGGTGTTGATCAAAGGTCTTCTTCAATTCGAGATAAGGTATGTAAAGTTTCTAACTCATGTGGAGAAGACATCCGTTTGCATACCAAGGATGATAATGTTCTAGATTTTATTGGTTCACACATGCATGACATTGAAAGCATGAGTCATGATCCAGTAATGTCTTTGAATGGAGATATTGAAGAGGTGCATAGGGTTTCAGATTTGCTTGTTTCAGATAATATTGGTTTGACAGAATCTTTTGTTTCTCAAGAGGGGCACTTTGATTGTGAATTTTTTATACAACTGAGTGAATGCTTTATGATACATAACAATGATGAAGATAATAAGGAATATTGTATTTCACATGCATGCATCTTGAATGTTGAAAATAATAGGGGTCTGTCCCAAAATGTTGAAGAATTTGCATTACAGGACAGTTTAGGGATTTTGGGCCATACCAGGCATGATGATACTCTAAGAACTTGCAATAACAATGACAGGAAAGATTGCATGACTATCTTCAAGAAGAATTTGATGAACTCAATGCAAAACCAGGTGTTTGACAGGGGAAATCTTGGTTTGAGTTTCAAATTGTAACAACTTGGAATAGATGAAGCAACATAGAGGATTAAGGGTTGCCAGTGCATGGACAACTCTTGCTTGTCCTCTTTAAAATTCTTTTCCATGCACAGTAGTTTAGGGCTTTGCATTCATCTCCATCTTGCATTTAATTTGCATTCATTCCTTCATTTCCATTTCCATTCTACTCACTGGTTCATCATTTTGTGTCTGGTCTGCTCACCCAAGATTTTGGATCCTTGCAATGATCTAACTATCATTCATCCCTAGATGGAGCCACTGTTAGAACTGTAAAAATTTGGTGTTTTTACATATGTTTTCACATATAAATTTCTAGATTTGATCTTACCGTATGCATACTTCACCTATATTTTTCTATGTTGTCCCATTCAATCTGTTGGATCATGCATTTTTCACATTCTGGTTCATATCAGCATAGGTTTCCTATTGTCTCCCCAACCCATTGAGCGTTTTCTGCTTGCATAAGTCTATATTGCCTATCAGAAAGACTTATCATTTGTCACAACGACTAGATCTTACTTACAGGTGGTTGTCGGTGAGACCTTGGTTTTGTTTTTGTGACAGATGAGATACTTATCGACATAGGAAATCATATTCAGGTGAAGGTCATAGCGAAACATCTGTGTCTTACCGAACTACATTTCAAAAGTTCTATCGGCGAAGGCTTGGGACATCGATATATGTCATGGAAAATCTGTTGAGTCTTGCCAACAGTATCTTGTGATTTGCTTTCGGCGTGGGTTATACCTTTCGTTGAAAGGTCTTGGCGATGTCAGTTTTTTATACTGACCAGCGCTTTAGGGTTCTTCGGTATGGCTAATGTTGCTTTGTTATAGTGTCTTGGTGAACTCAGTATGTCTTTCTGACAGGGTTCAATATGTGGCTTTTGGTATAACCTGATAAAATCTCTATGATGTCTCTCCAATGGTTGGATGCTACAGTGACAATGTCAAATGAAAAATGCTTTTCAGCGAGAAAAACCTTAAGTTGTAGCGACATGACAAAACACGAAGGGACTTTCAGGGAAAGGAAATGACATCTACAAGAGGTCTCCCCAAGAGCGATAACTTATGGCAACAGTGATTAGAACAAAAAGAGTTTTCAAAGAGATATATCCTATGTCTTAGCGAATGGAAAGCACATAAAGGAAGTACATTTCGATGAAGTATTTTGAATCTATATGACATCTCAACGACAGTGGCGGGCTATAACAAAACTAAGCGACATTTCTTGACTTCGGTGTAACAAATGGATTGTCATGATGAAGCATGTGGAGCGGGGGAACACTGGTAGGGAGCAATCAGCATTATTTTGCCTTCGACATACGTTCAAGCCTGTCTTGCCGATTGTCACTAGTAATAATAGAATTTTTGATCTTGTGGCCGACATGTAATTGGAATTTTGACCATTGCTTGCCAGCTCGATTGGAGCCCAAATTCTATGGAGGGCCAACATGATATTTCAAAGTGTTTTATTTTCATATGCTAGTGTATTTATATGCACCTAGATTGTAATTGAACGATATCAAATTTTTAGATCACAGATGGATAGATTAGGTATGGCTACAATAGGATAATTTTCTCTTTCCAGAGACTATGTGCATGATTTCAAATGGTGGTTTCAAATAAAATCAGCTGGTGTGGCAGGTTGTTTCTGGTTTCAACTGTATGCTGAATTTATTGAAAAGCATTGCTAAAGCTATCTCCAAGTTGATTTTTTTTGGTTGTTTAAATTGAAATAACAAGTTTATTCTCAATTTATTGGTGCACATTTGTTGTATCTATGTGATTAATTGACTGGTTCTCTCAAGTAGGGATTAAATCCTTTCTATTGATCATAGTAATCAGGGGGAATTCATCTAGATTCTTAAAGTAGAGATTAGTAATCATAATCCTGCATTGTTTATACAAGTTATAAATAGATCATATGCCTACAATTTGATTTTTTTCCAGAATAAGTTGCTCACCTCTATTTCGTTTGACTCCACATACCCAACAAGGCACTAGTCTCTACAAATTCATTATTTGAATTCATTCAATCTCTTTTATCAGTTAATTAAGCATTCTAGGATTTAGATCTGCAAATTGTTATGAAGTTTGATTTCATTTGTTCGCTGTCATCTACCATTATGGACAAAGCATTTCATAAGGATAATCACAAGTTAAGTCTACACTATTCAGTTAGGTACACCCGCCTAGGTCTAGCAGCACCTAAAGAGTAGAAGGTTTGATTGTTTCAAACCTTGTTATGTTACCCTGAAACGTCGTGAAAGCTTGGCAACCTTTCATGGTTCAAACCTACATTTTTGAGAGCTAACACCTTGTGTGAACCTAAAAAAGGACACTTTGTTTTCCTAGATCTAGGTATTGAAGAACATGCAAATGCTTCCTAAAGACCTTTGTAACAAAGAAATGATTTCATTTGAACATTCATTTTCGGATTTCCAATCAATGATTTGTGCTTTGGGATTTGGAGTCTTCAACACATATGAAAGTTCATTTTGCTTAGCTTTGCTTAATGTCTTTATTTTACCAAAAGCACTTTCTTCAATTAGGTTTTCAAACTAAGATGTCCAATGTTTTAATTTCTTTAAACCCCACAAGATGTATTATGTGGAAATTTAATGAACTTAAGGAAAGAGTTTCCTATCGTTTACTCAAGAAGACAAATTGAGATATAATCCAATGCTTAGAAACCTCTAAGGGCGTGAATCCCAAGGGAAAGCAATAACATATGGATCGACTCAATTATATTTGTCCTCAAAAGGGTTTTAAATTTGGATGATGTTAAGTGTTTGTTTTTGAGATGTTTTCGATCAAGCAATGCATTTTGTAACCCAAGAACAAGTACAATCCTATGGATGTGTAAGACAATATTTGTTGGATTCCCACTTGGACAAGTCTAGCTATGCTTATCTCTAGCGAATGGTTAGATGCTTGACCCCACTGGCTCTGCTCCATGACACTCACTTATACGGGGCAGCCAAGCATCAACACCTATGAAACTCCCATGGCATGTTTTCCATTTCTACTAGAAGACCGTAAAAGAGTGGGGCAGCTTCAGAATGACCGTTCTTGCACCAACAAATAGATAAAAGGATTTTGGAAAATTCTAGCACATGGGTTTTAGAAAGGACTTTCCGTTCGTAGGAGTTGACCCAACATGGCAAGAGTCCCCTTTCAGATCCATCTTGTCAGAGTCAACCGCGTGATATTGGCGTTTCTTTCAATATCCACATTTATATCCTGGCTGGAAATACTCTTGGCTTTAGAGTGTTACCAGTTGAGTCGTTCCCTTAGGTGAGTACTTTTTCCCCAAGGAAGGCCCTCTAAGATAAACAAAAGTGAATGAAGAACAAAATCCGTAACTCGATCAATCTTTGATAGCAACAAAGAGAGAGAATGTATGCAAAAATGCCCCCACTCACACTCGTACAAGATTTTGTTCAATTTTAAGCCCAAATCAAAGTGTGGAGGTGATTGCCTTGTCTTATCCCAAAGTCATGGAAAAGGCCTTTTAATTCTCAAGATTGCTATAAAGCGTGAGAGAACCGCATACATCCTTTTCCAATGGCTTTAGTCTAAGTAAGCCCTCACGAAAAGCACAACTCCACTTGCTCTTTTTAAATCCTCAAAGCAATGTGTGAGTTCATTTTAGAGCACCAAAAGGACAAGTGATAAACATTTGTTCAATTTGTTAATCCCATAAACAAAATTTAGTAAGTTATTGATCCTATTATTCATTTTAACCTTTGCAATAAATGGAATTGAAAATTCTTTTTAAGCCCAAATGAAAGCTAGTGTTCTAAAGATGAAAAGATGACAAAATTCCAAAGGAAGTGTTAAACAAACACTTAAGTGTTTAAAAACACTTTAATTGGACAAAATATCATCACTATGCTCCTCTTCCCTTAATTTTCAATTTCCAACCTTCAAAGGAGAAAAATAGTTAGATTCTAGAAAAACACAGAAATTTAAAAAGTAGAAAACAGAGGAAGAAGCAATCATAAATTAAAACACGTGCTAAAAATTAAATTTCTCCCTTTTACTGTCTTCCAGCGTCGCAACTCGTGAAGGCGTCACTATTTTTTTCTCCTAGCGTTGCTCTTATAGTGCCGCTTTACCAGTTAGCAGCGCTCTGTGTTGGGACAAAGAGCACGATTGTGTCACTCTTTTTGCCCAGCGTCGCAGTTTTTGAAAGCGTTAGAGTTTAGAATTTCTTAAAACTGATGCAAATCGACGAGTCCAGCGGTGGACTTTAGGATTTGAATTTTTTGGCAGGATGAGCCCAGCGGCACTAAAACAGCGATGCTGACGAGCCCGCAGTGCTAAAATAGCGATGTTGATGAGCCCACGGTGCTAAAACAGCGACGCTAGCGAGCCCGCGCTGGAATTTCCTATGTCAAGAGAAAGCAAAAATTTTGAGGAAATGTTAGAAATGTTGATGTCAAGCCCTCCCTGTAGCGCCAAATGTGCGAACCCTTTTCCTAGTACCTGCAAAACAACATGAATAAATGAGTTAGAAAAGGAATTACAAGCTAAAAGAAGGATTCCCCATGAAATCCATTTACAAATCAAACTAGGAATGAAAATAAACATGAACAAAAAGAAAATGATAAAAACTAGATTCAATCCTATTTCAAATAGCAAACACTTGATTCCATGGGGGAATTGGTGCCAATTTGATGTGAAAATTGGCCCTTTCCCAATTCCTATGATGCAAGATTCGAATGTTGAAGAGATTGTTGATCCACTTCTGATGAAAAGATGAGAGCTCCAATCCAAATGTGCAAAAAGCCTAGCTAAGAATTCGAATGATGGATGGAAGTGAGTAAGTATTTTAGCATGATAACTTTACTTGGATTGTGGATGATGAAATGAGGAGAGGAGCTCTTCATTTATAGGATTTCAAGATGAATGAATGCCCAAATTTGAGCAATGTGGGACTAACATTCATCCAATGATATGGTGCCACTTGTCAAGCTATGAATGGATGATGGTTGTGCAAGATTTTGGGTTTGTGCCATTAATGCCAATATTTGAAATTCAAATTTGTTGAAATGACAGGTAAAAGGGAAGGGAAAATGCAATAAATGCCACTTGGCTCAAGGCAAAGGACATGTAAGAGGTTTTAAATGCCTTGTTGGATGTACATGATGACTTGGAATTTTTGAATTCAAATTGCGAGAATATTCCAAAAAGATGCCATGTGAGGAAAATAGAGATTTAATAAATGAATTAAATCTATTTTCATGTGCAACTTGAATTATCTAGAGGATGTGACATGAGATGAGGTTAAATTAATCAAGGGTTTAATTAATTTAATAGGAGATTAGATGATGTGACTTATTTGACTCAAATTTATGGATTTATTTAAATCAGATAAGAGAGGAATATGATAAGAGGCTAATTAAATAAATATTTTGATTTATTTAATTAAAAGGGATGGTGTTAGATTAAATCAAATAAGGTTTTAATTTATTTAATTTAATGGATAGACTTTAGAGATTTTAATCAAATAAATTGATTATTAAATAGGGATAATTAGATCAGATGGGTTGATTTAATTAATAAGAGAGAGCGACTTAATCAGATAAAATGATTTATTTAATTAAGAGATGAATATTGATGAATTTAATCAGATAAGGGGATTTGATTAAATGGTTAGACCAAGGGATGATTTAGGAAGAAATGATGTTAGTATGTCAGGATCCTATGCACGATGTCAATTAATATATTTTTGATGTCTACAGAAATTACTTCACTTTTTACTCTTATATATGCTAAAAAATAAGATTGTTACTATATATTAAGGTTAAAAAGTGCCTTTCATTCAAATTAACATAACCGGAGCTAGAGAGCTCCATTTTTTATGCCATTTGTTGTGTTGGAGTCATGATTTTACTCATGTCCTCATCAAATGTCTATCATCATGTGGTATGTAACTTGGAAATACCCTAGGATGATATGACCTACATTATTCGATGTGGTTAGACTACTACCCTGATTCCACCTCTGTAAAGCAAGTGGAACCAAGGGGGGCATACATCTATCCTCGAATTTGATTTCTAAAAGAAGTTAGATAAGACATTTTTTGGGAAAACTAATAAATTCGTGTTGTAGGATGCAATTCCTAACATTGTGGTTTTGCAGATAACTATAGTAGGGGCTTCATTATCCCATGTTATGAATAATCCATTAGTATCCTTTTATGAAATAGAGTTTATTGTTTAGATTCCTTTAGCTTGCATATGCACGTAGAGTCATTTGGGCACTAAAGTGGGGGCTAGATGTAATGATGGAAATTGTACTCCCTTCTTGGAGATAGGGAAATTTCTCATTTAATTTGGACCTATTTTAGTACCCTTGCATTAAATACCCTTTAAATCATCATTAATAGGCCCCTAAGACCCTTTATTTCTAATCATGAGACTTATTTCGGTTAAAAACCCAAAAAAAATAAAAAACACTTAAAATTTTAACAACCCACCCTAAAAATATAGGGTGGGACTCATTCACCACCTTGGGCATATGATTCCCCCTAGATGGGACCCATATGCCAAGGCTGGCGTATGATTCTCATTTGGGACTTTTTTAGGGTTTGAGCGGGAAAATCAACGTTTTAATTCAAAATTCTGGTTGATGTTGGCTTTTGAGATCCAAATAACAGTAAATTAGGTGTTAATGCCAATATAAGAAAGCTTCTAAGTCATTATTTCATCTAAGCAAGCATTTTCAAGAGAAATTTGAAGATCTAAGCATTCAATAGTCTCCAAGCATTCTTTCACAAGAGTATTCAAGTTTCAAAAGCAAGTAGAGTTGAAGTCTTGGAGCATCATGAAAGTTTTTTTGCAGGTCTTCAGGTTCACTTTCATTCAAGATCTAGCATTGTCAACAGTTGATCATGGTTGTCTATGGTGAATCATGATGGATTTTAGGTTGGCGAGATTCAACAAGCCATCAATGGTGAATCATGATGGATTTTAGGTTGGCGAGATTCAACTAGCCATTAAGCCAAGCCTAATGACTTATTTCCTAAGTGATTACATCTTCCATTATCACTCTACATTTATCCTAAGGAAGGTACAAACAATTTTAGGGCTCATTTGGGTGATTGTAGGTCTCTCAAAGCGAGTCATTCATCTTCATATTTCATTCATGCACCTCATTCTTGTACATTAGAATAGGGTTGCATTGCATTTCAGATTTCCTAATCTTAAACACACTTAAGGTTAGGGTTTATGTTCACATTTACATGCAAGTTTCATTTTTTCCAACAAGGTTTAAATACCAAACTAGAGGTTTGACAGAGGAAAACCCCCCATAAGCAAATCAAGTCTATATTCTATTTTGCAAGTCTTTTTGTAGATTTGGATCCAAAAATCAATTTTGGAGAAAAGAGCAAGTGTTGAAGTGCAATTATGAATTTTGAATTCCCAAAAAAGTAGAACATGATTGATATGCTAGAAGTGGCGTATGAGTCCCACTATAGGTGTTTTTCTAGATTTGTGTAGTTTCAGATACCCTTTTTCCAAAAACCTGTTCCTACACAGAAACCTAGATTTGGGATTGATATGCCCAAATTGGTGTATGATTTCTAGTAGGCAAAATTTTTAGAATTTCCAACAATTCAGAGCTCATCCTAGCCATCTTCAAATTTCTAGGTGTACACATTTCTTCTTACATCTTGTTATTCTATTTTACATGCATTTTTAGGTCAATTAGTGAAAGATTGCATCAATTTAGGGTTAAGAAAATTACATCTTGCATTACATTTGTCTTTCCAAACTCTATCTTGGTTGTGAACCCCTCATTAGTTTACAATAAAATCCTAAGACAACCCTATTGTGAGATCTCTTTATCCTAAATGGATTGAGATCTCTAGGGTTATCCTTGAATGAGATAATTGGATAGTGAGTTTTTCTCTATGTCCCAAACCTTGCGAAAGCATCTCCGCCATTTCCCACCATTTTAGTAGGTTTCAAGCATTCAAGAATCAATCAATCAAGAAAATTCATGCAAGATCTAAGCCTTAGAGTGATGTGTTTGACTTCAGTCCTCTAAGGGAAGCCATTGAGGATTTGGTGACTAGTAACAAGCTTTGTTCATTCATCAATTCCTTCATTTTGTCATTATTTCATTATCAAGGTTTAATTACCAAACATGAGGTTTGATTAAGGAAAACCCACATTCACCCCAAAACAATCTTTTTTGCTTCTCTCAAATGTTGTATGTGTAGATTTACAGGTGAAGAAGGATTGAAAGTTGATCGAAGGAGCAATTTTGTAAAGTTGCATATGTTGTCATCATTGTTGTCAAGCTATGGAAACTCACAAATAGATTTTATTTCCAACTTTCCAACAATCAAACCTAGAGAAATCATAAGGTTAGATCCGAGATTAAAGGACCACATAAACTAATTTTGGAGCCCTAGTCAAGGACCCATTCTCCTAGGATTGATTCGGTCCTCTACAGGCTTTGAAACCCACTATCTAACATAGGTACACACTATCAAGCCCTTCTCAGATCTATCAGTAAAGGGTGGGTGCAAAAAGATGGGGGCCAAATTGTGGCCAATTTTTTTTTTAAAAATTGATAGGATATAACTTGAGCAAGTTATAATGTGCTCACGCTATGGCTTAGTGTGACCAAGCTAGATGCTCAGCCACATTGATCCAATTACACACTCATGTTATAACACAAGCATGTTATAGATTATTAAAACAAAAAAATTAAATTGAATTCATTTTTACTCTCACTATTTTTTTAGCAGGCCACGGCCAAAAACCCTACTTCTTGAGCACTTGCATTTTGGAGGGATATTTTTTTGCATTTTCGTCATTGATTTGTTACAATTTCATCCCTAGGATGTTGCCACATCGACGAGGAAGTCAGATAAGTAAGAATACTTTATTTTTGTTGTGAGTTTGTTGTGAATTTATTAGTTTTAGGTTATTTTTATATTCATTTATTTAATTTGTAGGAAATGATAATGATCCTAAAAAAACTCTTGAAAAATCCTCAACAACTAGAGCGACAACAACATGAAAAAAATCCTCAACAACCACAACAACAATCTCCTCCAACAATCCCTTAACATCCTCTGGCGACTCAACATAATTTAATGGGGGTAATTTAAAACAATAAAAAACATATTGAGGAGTTAATCACGATGTTGAACAATCCTTTAGGTTCAAACATGGAAAGAAGAACACTTACAAATTCACTTGAAATGTTAAAACATGTAGATGTAATCAACAAATAATTAAGTGGTTGGAAAGATAGGAGGTAGGCGGAAAATAAATTTTAGTAGATACATTATCATATAAAGAAGTAAAAGATGAAAAAATTACAAAATATGATCTATGCTCATTATTCACTAACCCATGCACAAATCAAAATCTTGACCTCAATGTGAATATTTTTCATATCCACTGGTGCCACCACCAAGGGATTGGGAATTTTTTTGGGGATAGGTGGTACATGTTTTTTGATTACCCACCTTGCAACAATTGTGAAGTCCCACAATATTTCTTGAGAAAACTCTACTATGAGTTCATCCTAAACAAAATCTTGAATTATTTTGATATGAGGGACTTCTATGGGAGATCTGGGGGGTCAGCTCAAGATAGACCCAATGCATGATAGGATCCTAGGCGGCAAGTGAGATGACCTCTTTCTAGGATGGCTCATTAGCACATCGTTATCCCTTCCATCACAAAGGAGAGTTATGAGGTAGACACTTTGTAGGCTATCAACTCTTTGACCCAGAGTGTCATCTAGCATGCTAGTCTTATAGTACAACACCATCTAGGGGAGTCTTCGAGTGGTGGGATTCCACCCCATTCATGTCAGGTTTGTGGGGTGACCTGTACATATGACCCCACCAACACTCAGTAGGTTGCTACACAGGATATGTCTGTAGCTATAGAGATGGCGAGGGTAGCTGACATTTTGAATGAGGCTTACATAATCGATACTGAGGTAAATGTTAGCATGTTCATTGAATTTAATTTATTAAATTTCATTTTTGAAATGGAAGATTAACTAATTTATTTTTATGATTGTAATAAAATTTCAGGGTCACATTGTTGATACTGGATACACTCGCCCTACACCTTCCTATTACTTCACTGCATCTACGGTTGAGGTATGTAACTAGTAAACAATTATAAATTTATGATGTGTTAATAACATTTTTATATGAATGGTATTTTAATATCTGATTTTGAATGTTGAATAGGCTAATATTGGAGGTTTTTTGGGAACACCTCCCTATGCCAGTGGACTTAGACAAACCTACACGCAGGTAATAGAATAAAGAGTTTAACTAATGAATTATACTTAATAGATTTGAGTACTTTATATTCACATCGTTGATTACTTTACATTGCACATCTTTCAAAATCAAAGCATTACTTCACATTTCATAACTTATAATTGATGTTGATAGATGACAATATTTCAACTACAATATAGTTGTTTAGAAAGTCAATGTAAGCAGTGATGCAATTACTTCACATAGCATAAGTAATAACTAGGAGCAGTTGCCAATTGTATTTTCTTGTCATGGCATTCCATGAGACCACTTTTTATTGAGGCATCTTTTCAAATAGTTCACTATCTTTTGTATGCTATGGATGTTTGGAAGAAATATATGAAAGAATAATAGTAAGCAATGGCATAGAAAAGGCAGTAAGTTGTTTGAAAACATGCCTCAAAGAAATGTGGTCTCATGGTGATGTCCATCACTATGAGACCCAATTTCTTTGAAGTATTTTTTCAAATAGCTCACCACCTTTTCTATGCTACCACATTTTCCATACATGTCTACCAAAGCATTTTATCAAACAATTCACTTCCTTGCTACTATGGCTAAAAGCCTAAAAAAGGGTGCTTTCCAACAAACTATGGGTTCTTGGAAAAAAATCTATCAAAGGATAATAGTAAGCAATAACATAGACAAGGTAGTGAGTAGTTTGAAAAAATGCCTCAAAGAAATATGGTCTCATGGTGATGGAATGGCATTCCATCACCATGAGACCACATTTCTTTGAGGCATTTTTTCAAACAACTCACTGCCTTTTCTATGCTACCACATTCTCCATACATGTCTACCAAAGAATTTTATCAAACTACTTGAAATTCCTTGATGCTATGGCTAAAAGCCTAAAAAAGGTGTGTTGTGCAATTTTTGCACACACGCCCCACCAGAGGCAAGGACTCTCTTTTTTCTTTTGCATCTCTACATCTTGGCTTGGTCAAATTTTTGGTTTTGCTCTTCTTGGGAGGTTATTTTGGGATTAAGTCTAGATTGGATTTGATGGGGGCAATATTTTGAGGCTTTGGGGGAAATTCGCCTACCTTGGAATTGGAAAATGGGGATTTTGAAGTGAATTTTCAATGTTATATGTAAATCTTTTTTTGTACCCTTGGATAGAGGACAAAAAATTAGGTAGGGTTGCTTTTTGAATTTTTCGAAAATTCCTTCTAGAAAAAAAGCTATGAGGTTTATGGATTTTGACCTTGCTTGGAAATCCAGGTATTTCCATCCTTAATGGAAATCCCCTAACTTCTGATTTCCACGAAGGGGTGGAAATCCCGAAATTGTCCAAAAATAGAAATTTTCAGCATCATATGTAAATCTTTTTTGCACCCATGGATAGAGGACGAAAAATTAGGTAGGGTTGCTTTTGGAATTTTTTGAAAATTCCTTCTAGAAAAAAAGTAATGAGGTTTAGGGGATTTTGACTTTGCCCGGAAATGGGGATTTCCATCCCTGGTGGAAATCCCTTATTTTTGGGATTTCTGTCCCTATGGGGAAATCCTAGATTTCCATCAACCTCTTGAATTTCCTAAGGTTATTATTTCACTTTGGGGATTTCACGGACCCCGTGGAATTCCCTCACCTTTGGAAATCCTCGAAATTTTCGGCACCCTGTCGTTTTCCCTAAAATGCATGTAATTGAGAAGGTTGTGTTATTTCTGCCTAGCCATGGAAATCCCGAAACCTTCCAAAAATGGATTTTTTTTTCCAGTTTTTTCCAAAAATGAATTTTTCCAAACAGTGGAATTTTTTCAAAAGGATTTTTTTCCCAAAAAGGAAATTTCCGTAAATGTATTTTTCTGAAATGAAAATTTTTTTTTTTTAATTTTAAAATGTAAAAAATGAAATTCTTGAAATGAGGGAAAATTTTGAAAATAAAAAATTTCCAAAAATGGAAAGTTTCCATACAAAAATGTAAGTTTTTTTTTAAAAGGCTAAAATTTTATTTGGATTGGATTTTTAATATGTGAGCTACTAATGATATCTTTTTTTTAGAATTAAATAAATCAAAAGGGGGACTTGCATATGGATTCATGCCAAAACGGAAATCTGTAAGAGTTCAATTTAAATATTAAAAGTGGGGCCTGCATAAGAATTCATGCCCAAACTGTCTACAGCTAGAAGGAGTTTCTGGAAGACATGTGAAGCTAATTTCATCATCCAATCAGAATTTTCATTAATGACAAGCTGGCATAATATTGTTTTCTCATTGTTCCATGATGTAACTATTTTTATGTAATTGGATGATGTACCATGAGCTCCCAAATTAAATGTAATTTATGCCATTGGATTGATTTAATCTTGGCCTTTGATTCAAAATGTAATTTTCTATAAAAATCCAGTGCCTTCTCATTTGCAAATGGTTAGATTTAAGATGTAAAAGCTAGAATTGGCTAAGTTAGGAGTTAGATTCTGCAAGTTAGTAGCTGTAGTAGAGGAGAGAGAGTGAAAAATTGTTATGTAATGCTAGAGAAGTGAATGCAATTGGATTGTTGATTTGGAAAGCTTTGTGTTACACTTTGACAGTTCATGGTTTATTGTTCTTGATTCTCAAATGTTAGATGTTAGATTTTAGTTCTTTTGCAATGATGGTGAAATGTTAATGATGTTGATCAATCTCCGGTCCATACTTTTAGCAATTTGTTGATTGTAATTTGCTGTGTAAGTTAGTCTAGGGCTTATTTTGTGCTAAGTTCAATTATGGATGCTTGTTTACATTGCACCAGTTATTGGGTATGTGGATAAATATTCATAGTTTGAAAATCTTCAGTTTCCTTAGAAGATTGCACCATTTCTACAAAGTTGTGGGCTTGTCCTTGATCAAGCAGAGATTGGTTTTATTGGAGATCTATCCATTTGTAACATTCATCATTATTGTGATTGATCTTAGGAGTTAGTTTAGAATAGAATCTCTATCAACCCTTTTTATTTTGTTGTTTCTTTATATCTGGGTTAGTTTTAGGATTGAAGGCATCACCATATTGTTACATATGATGAAAGCACACTTCCAACATTGTTCATGTGTAAGGCCCCTTGTGATTACCATCATTTTCACATTTATCACTAAGTTGTTTATGCATTGTCAAGATATGACATTAGAGACCTTGGGTTTATCTCTTGAGGCTTCTTGATAGAGATTTACCTTTCAAGAGAGATAGGATACTTGTATCTTGTCTGAGTTGTTGTTGTGCAAAAAACATTATCAACAGATTGGCACTAGAAGGAGGGCTAAATGAAGGTGACATAGCTAGATTTCTGATGAGCCTTTATGTTGAAAATCTTAGATATGATAGATCTCTAAATTTGAAAAGTTCAAATTCTGAGTCAAGATGGAAAAGTAGTCTTATGTTTTTCATGATGGAAACGGTCTTCAAATTGATTTTCCTCAACTCTATGAGTCTCTAAATAAGAGATTGGATCTTTGAAATAGTAAGGGTTTGCATCACTACGCATTATCAAATAAGTGCAAAATTCATAATACCTGTAGGCACAGTGAATGGGAATGCTTGGACCTTTTGGGTAAAATTGAAAGGATTTTGCAAAGAGGTATTTTTGTGAAAAACCTACCTAAACCACTAGCTTCTATAGATTTAGAGTTTATCGATGCTATAGTTGAGACATTTACATACATAGTTGAAGATTATCTTACTGGTGGTAAGGGTTTGCAAGATTTCATCTCATCTAAATGGTGTAGAGTTCATAATGCGGTCTACTCTGAGTTCACTTGTCGATCATGTGTGGACATCATCATTAAAGTTGGAAGATACCTGGAGTGGAAAGAAAAATTCAAACAAAGAATGCATTACAGAGGAACCAACAAATTTTGAATCAAGAGATGATGTTGTAGCTAATGTGGAGGTGGCTCTGGAAGGGACTGAATGTAAGGGAGACAAATCTGAGGCATCAGAGTTAATAGAGGAACATTTAAGTGAAGAGCTACCTGTAAAGATCAAGGAGGATGTTCTTATAGAGGTTAGTCAGATTTCTAAAAATTCAGTGGAGGATGAGCTGGAAGAGAAAGGAGTTACCATGCACGTTCCTCCCATCCAGGATGAAGATTCAATACAGACTAGATTTGAAGAGTTTGTTGTCAAATTTATAAAAGATTGGTGAAGCCTAACTTACGGTGTCTGCCTAGAGGAGTTGTTGTTACCAGCTTGGTGCAAGATACATGAGAAAGAGCATTTAGAAATCACATGCTTCTAATTCCAAGCAGCCATAAAAGAGGTGGAAGAACAAATAAAACTGCCACAACATATGAGGGATACACAGAAAAATACATCAAACAAGTCTCCAATGGAAGAATTTCAACGAGTTGATGAATATCTCAAAAAACATGAGGAAGCACTTAATGGAGTGGTCAAAATTCCTGATGACTATGATCAAGAGTCTAAACCAATGCCAACAAAGGAAGAATTCAGGGAGTTCTCTCATTTATCAAATTCTATTTTTTCTCTATTTGTTGATTAATTAAGCATTGAAAATTTACAAAATTTATCCATCAATGATGATATAGCTAATGTGGCTCATATTGATATGCAGGAAAACTTGAAGGATGTTGAAAATAGTAATATTATAGTCATAATTGATGGGCTTGATCACACAACTGCAAGTGAAAATGTGCTTAAAGGCCAACCTATGATGCTTCTTCATGAGCATCCTACTAAGACATTTGTTGTGCATGACAAGGCTTCTACAATTTCCTCACTAATTCCTCATGGAAGCACTCCACAAGTGAAAAGTTCCATGATGTTAATTCTAAGTTTGTTCAATTTGAATCTCACCCTACACTACTTGTTGATAACTATGTTTTTGTTGTACATGTTTTGAATGCAAGAGGAATACTACACCATCAGTGGAGACCTCCTAATGATACTAGGATCAACTCTTCACAATTGGAGGGTAGTGAACACAACATTCATTTTAAACAAGAATCACACTAGGTTGTTTCTTTCCTTACTATGAATTTTGAAGCTTATCAATTTGATTATGGAGGTCTAGGAAAGACAACTTGCATATGGATTGATCATGGTTTCAATGAGTTGCCTTAGTTGCTAATTATTCCTATTGATGAGGTTGAGTTTGAATGTTGCATTATTGAGCCTTAAAGATGAATTTCCATTCTTGAGGACTATTACCATCACCTTGTTGCTTGTCCATGCATTAATGAATCGTATGGGGGTGGGTCTCAGTTCACCCTATCTGATAATGAGTTGTTGTGAGTCTCTTTGTATATAGTTTTATTTGAATAAATGTAGGTTTCCTTGCTATTCTTTTAATTTTGTCTGCTTTTTGTTTTCTCTAGGATAGATAGCTTTAGTTTATATTTCTTTGCCTTGCTTTTGGTTTGCTTCTATTTTGGTTAGGTTGGGTTTTGATTTGGTTGTTGCTTTTCTTCTTTGGATTGGGTTTCTCTAATTTCTGGTTGGGGAAATGTCTTTCCTGCACAATAATTATTCATTATCTGGGACTGTTCTGAGTATTCTACTAATGGAATTTAATCCCATGTCTTGAATTAATGGTCAAGACTTTTCGTTAGTATCAAGCAGTCTTAATGTTTGATTTAAAGAGGATGGGTCATTGGTTTGATTTGAACTTGAAGTATTCTGAAATCATATATCTTTCATAAATCTTAATAATCCTGAGGTTGCAGTAGGGTCTTTGTAAGGTCTTGTTAGGTGAAAAATATTATTTCTGCTTTAGTGCTACTGTGGTTCTCAGCCCTGAGTGTGAACTTCATTGTTCACAAGTTGAAATGAAAAAAGTGAAAAGAAAAGAAATATCAAAAGAAGGAAAAAATAAAATATTGAAAATCAAAAGAATGAATTCAACTTATCAGGAGTATCTGAATATCTCTATCAGGGCAATGGATGTCTGGTTGGTAGTAGAGCTATGTTTGAGAGAATCACAATGATAACCTCGTAGGGGCTATGGGTGCCTGACTGGAAGCAAGGCTCTATAGAGGTTGCTTTTTGAGTTAGAATCTTTAGGTAGCCTAACTTGACTGAGCTTGGTTTTTGCAGTAGCCCAAGGAGGGAAATAAACTCACTTGCACACACTTGGATTTTAAGTTTATGGAAGGTTCAGTCTACCTTTGGTCTTGATTCTTTAATCTTGCATTTTGATTTGTTTGTCAGATAGGGAGATCGAAACCAGAGAATCTGGGTTCTTGATTCTAGTTTGTCATCAAAATGCTCTAGAGCATTTTCCTAGTAGGAGTCACCATTTTTTGTGCAATTTTTGCACACATGCCCCACCAGAGGCAGGGACCCTCTTTTTTCTTTTACATCTCTGCATCTTGGCTTGGTAAAATTTTTGGGTTTGCTCTTCTTGGGATGTTATTTTGGGATTAAGTCTAGACTGGTTTTGATGGAGGCAATATTTTGAGGCTTTGGGGGAAATTCACCTACCTTGGAATTGGAAAATGGGGATTTTGAAGTGAATTTTCAATGTTATATGTAAATAATTTTTGCACTCTTGGATAGAGGACGGAAAATTAGGCAGGGTTGCTTTTTTATTTTTTTGAAAATTCCTTCTAGAAAAAAAGTTATGAGGTTTAGGGGATTTTTACCTTGCTTAGAAATCTGAGTATTTCCGTTCTTGATGGAAATCCGCTAACTTTTGATTTCCGCGAAGGGGTGGAAATCCTAAAATTGTCCAAAAATGGAAATTTTTAGCATCATATGTAAATCATTTTTGCACCCATGGATAGAGGACGAAAAAT
Organism: Sequoia sempervirens; assembly: GCA_007258455.2. NCBI lineage: Eukaryota > Viridiplantae > Streptophyta > Pinopsida > Cupressales > Cupressaceae > Sequoia > Sequoia sempervirens. Next base: position 24,779 of record VDFB02322826.1, read on the forward strand.
TAGGAAAGGTTGCTTTTTGAATTTTTGAAAATTCCTTCTAGAAAAAAAAGTTACGAGGTTTAGAGGATTTTGACCTTGCCCAGAAATGGGGGATTTCCACTCCATCCCTAGTGGAAATCCCCTATTTTCGAGTATTTCCATCCTTGGTGGAAATCTCCTAATTTCCAGGATTTCCGTCCCTATGCAGAAATCCCAGATTTCCATCAACCTCTTGAATTTCCTAAGGTTATTATTGCACTTCAGGGATTTCATAGACCCCACAGAATTCCCTCACCTTTGGAAATCCTCAAAATTTATGTCACCCTATCATTTTCCCTAAAATGCATGTAATTGAGAAGGTTGTGTTGTTTTCGACTGGCCATGGAAATCCTGAAATTTTCCAAAAATGGAATTTTTTTCAAAAAATGATTTTTTTTCAAAAATGATTTTTTTCCCAAAATGGAATTTTTTCCGAAATGGAAAGATTTCCAAAATGGAATTAAAAAAAAATTAAAATGTTCCTGAAAATGAACTTCTTGAGATGAGGGAAAATTTCAAAAATAAAAAAATTCCAAAAATGGAAAGTTTCAATAAAAAATGTAAGTTCTTTTTTAAAAGGCCAAAATTTTATTCAAGTTTAATTTGGATTGGATTTTTAACATGTGAGCTACCAATGATGATATCTATTTTTCAGGATTAAATAAATCAAAAGGGGGATTTGCATATGGATTCGTGCCAAAAGGGAAATCTGGAAGAGTTCAATTTAAATATTAAAAGTGGGGCCTGCATAAGAATTTTTTCCCAAATTGTCTATAGCTAGGAGTTTCTGGAAGACATGTGAAGCTGATTTCATCATCCAAAATCAGAATTTTGATTAATGACAAGCTAACATAATATTGTTTTCTCATTGTTTCATGATGTAGCTGCTTTTATGGAATTGGATGATGATGTACCATGAGCTCCCAAATTAAATGTAACTGTTGGATGCTTCTAGAAATGTAATTTATGCCATTGGATTGATTTAATCCTAGTCTTTGATTCAAAATGTAATTTTCTATAAAAGGCTAGTGCCTTCTCATTTGCAAGGGGTTAGATTTCAAAAGATGTAAAAGCCATAATTGGCTAAGTTAGGAGTTAGATTCTGCAAGTTAGTAGTTGTAGTAGATGAGAGACACTGAAAGTTGTTATGTAATGCTGGAGAAGTGAATGCAATTGGATTGTTGATTTGGAAAGTTTTGTTACACTTTGACAATTCGTGGTTTCTTGTTCTTGATTCTCAAATGTTAGATGTTAGATTTTAGTTCTTTTGCAATGATGGTGAAATGTTAATGATGTTGATTGATCTTCGGTCCATACGTTTAGCAATTTGTTGATTGTAATTTGTTTTGAAAGTTAGTTTGGGCCTTATTTTGTTCTAATTTCAATTGTAGATGCTTGTTTACATTGCGTCAGTTATGTGGATGAATATTCATAATCTAAAAATCTTCTATTTCCTTAGAACATTGCACCATTTCTATAGAGTTGTGGGCTTGTCCTTGATCAAGCAGAGATTGGTTTTATTGGAGATCTTTCCATTTGCAACATTCATCATTATTGTGATTGATCTTAGGAGTTAGTTTAGAATAGAATCTCTTTCAACCCTTTTTCTTTTGTTGTTTCTTTATATCTGGGTTAGTTTTAGGATTGAAGGCATCACCATATTGTTACATCTGATAAAAGTACACTTCCAACATTGTTCATTTGTAAGGCCCCTTGTGATTACCAACATTTTCACATTTATCACTAAGTTGTTTATGCATTGTCAAGACCTAACATTAGAGACCTTGGGGTTATCTCTTGAGGCTTCCTAATAGAGATTTACCTTTCAAGAGAGATAGGATACTTGTATCTTGTTTGAGTTGTTGTGCAAAAAACACCATCAACAAGGTGCTTTCCAACAAACTATGGATGCTTGGAAAAAATCTATTAAAGCATAATAGTAAGCAATAGCATAGACAAGACAATGAGTAGTTTGAAAAAATTCCTCAAAGAAATGTGGTCTCAATGGTGCCATTCCATCACCATGAGACCACATTTCCTTGAGGCATTTTTTCAAATAGCTCAATGCCTTTTCTATGCTACCACATTTTCCATACATGTCTACCAAAACATTTAATCAATCTACTTGCACTTTCTTGCTACTATGGATAAAAGCCTAAATTAGGTGCTTTCCAACAAACTATGGATGCTTGTAAAAAATATATTAAATCATAATAGTAAGCAATAACATAGAAAAGGCAGTGAGTAGTTTGAAAAAATTTCTTGAAGAGATGTGGTCTCATAGTGATAGAATGCCATTCCATCACCATGAGACCACATTTCTTTGAGGTATTTTTTCAAACAGCTCATCGCCTTTTCTATGCTACCACATTTTTCATACATGTCTACCAAATTATTTTATCATTGAACTACTTGAACTTCCTTGTTGCTATAGCTAAAAGCCTAAAAAGGTGCTTTCCAACAAACTATGGATGCTTGGAAAAAATCTATCAAAGCATAATAGTAAGCAATAGCATAGACAAGGCGGTGAGTA
>VDFB02322826.1:28960-46362 GCA_007258455.2 Sequoia sempervirens
TGGTTAGCCCTAGCATTGATCATTGTTGTCCTTCATGGTTTGTCTTGAATATTTATTGATTGATGCTAAACAACTTTATTATTTGATGCTAAACAACTTCAATATTTCTAGGAATACTAGTAGAGTTACAAATTACAAAATTACACAAATTGAAAAGAAAACACTAACTCTATATAAATGCACTGATTATTAACTTGATAATTGATTAAAAATGAGTATAATATATATATATATCAAGAGATGAGCCTTTTAGAATAGCAACTGCCAAATAGAAAATAGGAAAAGCATTCCCAATACTTTGAAAGCAATAATCCACCCAAAATTATAACGAGAGATAAGGAAAATGAATCCACATAGGCATAACTAAATAAAGAATAGTTCACACTTCACAACTTGGTGAAATCATTTCCAAACTTAAAAGATATTAAAGATAAATAAGAATTATGATCTATATAATATATAATTCATACCTACTTTGATGACTACAAAATTTTCAACCATGGGCTTATCATGCTTTTTCAAATTTGGTAAGAAGGATTATCTAAGATCCTTGAGCAATGCATTTCCTAATGCTCCCTTGTTCTTACATATCTCAATTCAGTTTAATTCAAAGAGTTCCATCAAATTCTTTATCTAAAAGAAAAAAAACACATTTTCAACTGGTATTCCATGAAATGTTTCATAAAAAGATTCTAGTATATTTAATCTTTTGATTGGAACAACTCAATTAAGCAAAGAATACATAATCTTCACAACACTTGCAAAACATAATATTCATAGTAGATGATGAATAGTTAACTTCTTGAAATGTTATCATACAAACATTTATCTTGAATAGTCTTTAAACATGTTCACAACATAGTCCTCTTAGTATAGAATGAATTATTATGTTCTGGATCCATCACCATATAAAAATGTCAAAAGATGTCTATGTCAATTTTTTGCAATATTATTTCCTGTATAGGAAATGAACTTGGGAGAAAGCTTTATAATTTATAATACAAATAAGAAATGGACTTGGGTGAAAACTTTATTTATCACACCAAATAATAAATTTATGTGAGAGAATCACGTGTTTCTCTTAGAATTCAATTTTCAAGCATAAAAATCTTTTAAAATGAAAATGAAAAAATTCTTCACAACCAAAGTTGTTAATTCAGGAAAAATATAATTTTTCCAAGTTCCACCATTGTACACATTTACAATTGGTTATATATTGTTGTAAGGGAAAGGAGGATAATTAAAAAACATCTTGCACTTGCTATACTTGAGGATGATCATATGCTTTTGGTGTGGAAAACTCAAACTTCTCAACTATCATGTGAATGTTTCTCTTTTCAATTATTTTGCATGTCATCATAAGGGATCAAACTGGTTGAACATAGCTCAAAGTGATTCGGTGTGTTTGGTGTGAAAGAGGACCATGCCTATCATAAATGTACCCATCTGGATGTGTTGGAATAGTTCATTTGGTCACACAAGTTGTAGAATGAATGTTGCACCACTTTGCAACTTTACATTGCTTGCATTTGACACTTTTTCCATCAAATGAAAACTGGACACCACTAAAAAAGGACTTTGAGATAAAAAAAATTGAGAGAGGTTATTATAGAAGGGCCCAACATGAACCCATAGGCTTAGATGGAGAGTTTGTAAGTGTCATGGTTTCTGAGTAATATCCCATCAAAGATTGCTGCCATTTTGCATTTTAGACCCTTAAGGGATTGAATCAGTTGAACGCATCTTGGAGTGATTCAGTGTATATGGGTGAAAAATAGGACCATGCCTAGCATGAACATATCATTCTAGATGTGTTGTAATAGTTTGTTTTGTAACACGAGTTGCAGAACAAAAGTTGCACAACTTTGTAACTTTACACTACTTGCATTTGTCACTTTTTCCATCAAGTGAAAACTGGACACCACTGGAAAAAAACTCTGAGATAACAAAAACCAAGAGAGGTTATTGTAGAGAAGCCCAACATGATCCTATAGGCTCACACAAAGAGTTTGTAAGCAACATGGGTTCTAAGTAGTATCCCATCAAAGATTGTTTCCCTTTTGCACTTTAGACCCTTAAGGGATCGAACCAATTGAACATAGCTCAGATTGATTCAACATGTTTGGGTATGAAAGAGGACCATGCATAGCATAAAAATACCCATATAAATGTGTTGGAATAGTTCATTTGGTCAAACAAGTTGTAGAATGAAAGTTGCACCACTTTGCAACTTTACACTGATTGCATTTGACACTTTTTCCATCAAGTGAAAATTGGACACCATGGGAAAATGACTTTAAGATAATAAAAATTGAGAGAGTTTATTGTAGAGTGGCACAACATGATCCCATAGGCTCAGAAAGAGAGTTCATAAGCATCACGGTTTCTAAGTCGTAGCCCATCAAAGATTGCTACCCTTTTACACTTTAGACCCTTAAGGGATTGAGTTGGTTGAATGTAGCTCATAGTGATTCAACATGTTTGGGTGAAAAAGAGGACCATTCATAGCATAAATATACCCATCTGGATGCATTGAAACAATTTTTTTGGTCATATGAGTTGTAGAATGAAAGTTGCACCACTTTGCAATTTTATATTGCTTGCATTTGACACTTTTTTCATCAAGTGAAAACTAGACACCATAGGACAATGACTTTGAGATTAAATGTATTTGAGAGATGTTATTGTAGAGGGGCCCAACATGATCCTATAGGCTTATATGGAGAGTTTGTAAGAATTAAAATTTTCAAGTAATAGCCTATCAAATATTACAGCCATTTTGAACTTTGGATTCTTAAGGGATTGAGCTAGTTGTTCATAGCTTAGAGTGATTCGGTATGTTTGGGTGTAAAAGGGGAAAATGCCTCACATAAATGTACCCATTTTAATGTGTTGGAACAATTTTTTTAGTCACACAAGTTTTAGAATGAAAGTTGCACCACTTTGCAACTTTACACTATTTGCAATTGACACTTTTTTCATCAAGTCAAAATTGGACAGCACGGAAAAATGAATCCGACATAACAAAAACTAAGAGAGGTTATTAAATAGATTCCCTATGTTATCCCAATGCCTCAAATAGAATGCATGTAGCTGAAATGTTCTCTAAGTAATAGGCCATCAAAGATTGCTTCCCTTTTACAATTTGGACTGTTAAGCGATTATGTTGTATGAACTACAAATGTTTGAGGGCAAAAATAAATTTTAAAACTTGAGTAAATACCATTACAAATGTTTATGTGAATAGATGGTATGCTATATTGATATTGACATATAATCATTAGGTTGATTTGTTTTAATAAATGAAGTTTCTATAATAAGTTTTTCGATTGGTGCTAGTTATAACAAAGAGAGAATAAAAGAAGAAAAAGAATGATTGGTAACCAAAAATGGTTATTACACTCACTATATTAATAATATGGTGTTTACAATAAAATGAGATTTATTTGGTAGTCCTAATTCCTGTGTTTGTGCTACAATTGTCTAATATGCTTCATACACCATTCTAAAACCCAAGCGCTTGTACTTGTAGGCACAATGCTTTCTCAAAACTGTCAAGTGGTAATACAAAATCATGAGAAAAAATTAGACTATATGAATTCCAACACCCCACTTAAATCAACTATTGAATCAATGTGCCCCATTTTCATGCACACAAACTTAGCTTATAATATTCTCTCATAATAACCAAAAATATGATTCAAGGATGCCTTAGGTACTCCATTCTCATAGATCTTTTATAAAGTCACTCATACATTCAAGATTCTCTTATAATTTCTACATCATAGGTGCTCATGATGAGCTTAACTTCAAATGAATATCCTACATCATTTTTTTTGCATATTTTTGAGAAAAAATAAAATACCATTCAACTCTCTATCCTTTGCCATAGTTCTAAACATAAAGTGTGCTACATTTGCAAGTCTGATGACTTCGTCAATCACCTACATACATGATATAAACATTAGATGATAGTATTGGAATCATACAAATTAATGTGCATACAAGTAAAAATTAATAAGAAACAATGTGCATACTTACAAATTAATCTAACGAACCATCTGGGTCTGCTCTACTCTTTATTGTGTCAAGTATTGCCTCATGGTTAGACTCACACACTTCCACAAGGTCTTGTTCAAAGCTCTACCCCCATATTTGGTAAAATGGACATTGAATTCCATGAAAAGGTTTGAGTAGTGAAGAATCTTATGATGCATGTCAAAGTCCTGAAATAGCCAAAATTTAACACTCTTACCTGGGTACCTTCTAAGCCACGTTCTAGTAACAACAACTAAGCCTACATGGTATTCAATAATTTCTCCATCTATAACTAGGGCCTCCAAATTCTTTTTTTCCTCAACACAATGACACAAGTAATAATTTGTTTCCTCTCCATTTTCTTCATCTGTAATAACTGCATAAACATGCCCTGCATTGATATGTGTAGCAAATTAGATGAAATTAGTCAAATTTACAAATACATTACAAAGTAAGATAGCAATAAGAATTTAAAAAAATATGCAAGTACATATATTACCTGGTTCAACTAGATCTGACATGTGGTTAAACTCAACTTATGATTCCATTTGTGTTAGTTCCAATGTTGTTGGAGGGTGATATGTGTGAAGAGGGATAAGATAACTTAATGACCATTTCTCAACCCACTCCTTTGACTCGTAATCATCCCAGGATTGCATTATACATTAAGAACAAAAGCATTCCATCTTTCATGTATAGATAGTCCATGAACCTGCATTTGAACTAAGGAAAGAGTGTAGCTCACTTGATCCTATCAGTGTACAACAATTCTCATATGGTGCAATGTTAATATTTGTGAATGGTGGATCTAGACCTACACAAACATGAACAAACACAATAGTAGTCCATTATGCAAGTTAAAACCATCATTCCCCATAAGATTAATTTGAAGCATGAAAATAAGAAATAAATTGAAGAACACAAACAAAAGCTATTAAATCCTATTTAGATACTCAAAAATCCCATGGGGGAATTGGTGTTATTTTGATGTGAAAAATATCCCTTTTCCCAATCCCTTGCAAGCTTGAAGATGATCAATGGATGAAGATTGATGCTCCTTGATGAAATTTCTCCATAACCTAGCTATGAAATGATGAAAAACTATGAAAATGGATGACAATGGATGAAAGTTTCTCAAAACATGAAGATAATGATGTTGCATGAAGTTGTGGATGAGAATGACTAAGATTGTGGATCCAAAATCAATATGAGAGCCTTCTATTTATAGAAGAGAAGGATGGATGAATAGACCAAATGGATGAATATGGGATTAAACACCAATCAATAGCACAATGCTGGCAACATGAGAGTGGACAAAGGTGGAGCACATTTGGATGAATGTGCACATTAATGCAATTAAGTGGAAATTCAAAATTGGAGAGGGTATGTGCAGGATCATGATGGGCCAAAAAGTGGCAATATGATGGGTATGTGGTTGGCCGACTTTTACTAAAATTGATGAAGCAGGGGTTTCTAAAGGGAGATTCCCCAAATTTCACTAATATAAAATTATACTTTACTTTGAGATTTAATAAGAAGTGGTATTATTCATTTTCTATTCAAATTATGACTGGAGATTCTTGATTGATAGGCTGATTGAAAACATCTATAGCTTTCAAAGCGGTATCATTTTTGAATCAAAATCGTCACATTCCTATGCTTCACATACTATAGGATTAAAAGGTAAAAGGCTCAGAATTTTAAGCAGGGAAGTTTTGATAGCCAAGTTAAGGTAGTCAAACCTTATGATTTTTTTTTATATTTTTAAAATTTGTAATAAAAATTCACAATTAATTATTTACTTAGAAAAATTGTTAAAAAATATCACATCAAGGAGGCATAAAAAATTCTCCTACTTGTATCCCAAAGATACTTATAAATAAATATTATCACATTTTTATTATGGTTAAGGGTGGTTAAGGGGACACCTGCTTATTTTTTCAAAATTTAAGTATTGCATTGGAAATTTCAAATTTTCACCAAAAAATGGATTTTTTTTCTTTTAAACAAAACTAGTGGTTTTAGAAACTACATTCAATTTTCTATGGGTTCTATTCTTACATATTTTTGGAAATAGTATAGATGCTTTATTCAAATTTTTTTGGCACGAAAGAGTTTCCTTAACTCGATTTTTTCTAAAAAATTTTTGCCCTCAAGGGGTCTATTTTTTCCATGATGATGCTTTGCACATGCAGTGACATGTTGGAGATGAAAAGATGAATTAAATGCCACTTGTGGCTCAAGAAATGACATGTAAGGGGCCCGCTTGTGCTTGTTTGGATGGACAAGTCCTTGGGGAGATTTCAAATTTGAGGAATATTCCATGGCACGATTACTTTTGAATGAAATAGGAATCTGAATTAATTAAATTCATTTTCCTGTGAGCCAAGAGGTTACATTAGTAATTGGTCATTTCGATTCATTAGAGCAACTCAATGAATTTACTAGATCTAGATCTTTTTAGGAGGTATTAATGACTATAGATAGAACCTATCCAATTTTTACAGATAGATGGTTGGCCATTCACGGGCGAGCTGTACCTATGGTTTTTTTTCTTGGGATCAATATCAGCAATGCAATTCATACAATGATAAACTTTATATAAAGGGTATGTGCAGGATCATCATGGAAAATTGCGAAGTGGCAAAATTTAAAAAATGAGTTAGAACTTGACATAAAACTGAGATAGTCCTCTATATTATTCAAAATGTCTCAAAAATAAATTTGTATCAAATTGAATGCTTGGTTTCTAAACTAGGACTGTTAAAACCTATTTGGTGAAAATTTAAAGGATTTCAATGCGATTCAATAAATTTTAGGGAAAAGGCCTATAAGAGTAGTTGTTTATTAGACCCACTGTATATAATAAAATGATAATTTTATAAGACTTGAAAGATATAAAAAAATTGAAGTCATCTTAATGTGATATGATATTGTAATTTTTTCGAGTAAATAATTAATTATGAAGTACATTACAACTTTAAAATATAAAACATGCGACCGCATAACTTGGTCAAGACTTTCATGAGAGCTACGACACTACTTTGATCTATATCCCTCTTGACATGGGAATCTTGACACATGTTTAGATAAAAAAAAATGTAGTCGCGTTTTGCTTATAAATGTTTCAATCCAAACCTATCAATCGAGGACAGTCGCAGTTTGAATAAGAGAAATGAATAATAATTACTATTAAATTCAAAGTAAGAATAATTATATTGAGGTGGAAATTTGAAATCTCCTTTAAAATGCTTTTAGTTCATCGATTGGTGGGAAATAGTCGTCAACCTGCATGTGCCACAACCCATCATGATCCTACACATACCCTAAACTAAATCATAGAGCTATTTATGACACAATCAAACCCGAATGAAAAAAATGTTGAATTGAATCATACCAGCCTCTATTGGGGGTTGTTACTTATTTTTGTACTTGTTGTTAGATTCTCTAATTACTTTTTCAATTAGGAATAGTGAGAAGACTTTCTTTTCTTACCTAATTGAATTTGGTGAGATCGAATACTTCTATGTATTATTGTTTATGTCTTGAGCAAGACTACTTAAGAAAATGTGAAAGGAAGTAATAGAAATGGTAGATACCACCAAAAGGATCCCTCTTTGGTTGATAGGTACTTTAACTAGTATTCTCGTTATTGGTTTAATATGTATTTTTTTCTACAGTTCTTATTCCATATTAGGATCATCTTTATAGAAAATAGGGGTTTGAGGGATTAGTGTTAGCATTAGTCATGATTTGATTAATTTAAAATGGAGATTAGTTGATTTGACACTTTGATGTAGATTTTAGGATCAAAATGAGAGGAATAATGATTTTAGACTTAATTAAATAAAGTTTGATTTATTTAACTAAAGAGGATGGTGTTAGATTTAAATCAAATAAATATTTAATTTAATTTAGAGGAAATGACTTTAGAGATTAATTAAATAAAATGAATTATTTAATTAAAAGAGGGACTATAGGATTAATTAAACAAAATGATTTATTTAATTAATAGGAGATGATGACTTAATTAGATAAAATTGATTTATTTAATTAAGAGATGAAATACGATGAATTTAATTAAATAAAGATTATTTAATTAAATGATTAGTAAAGGAGATGATTTAGGATGAAATGGTGTTAGTAAATTAGGATCAGATGTATGAGATCAATCAATATATTTTTTGTGTCTACAGTATCATCCATCAACCAAAAAATTCTACAAACTAGAAACATACCTTCATTACCTAGACCCATCAAAAAATTACACCACTTGACAATTGATTTTGAATCTTTCAACTTTGCTTTGTCTTTATACTTTAACTCTTTTTGTTCTAATGCTCTTTTCACACATGCTCCTACACCATCATGCTCCCCCTTTCCATGCCCAGCCTCACAAAATTTCCACATATGTTGAACACATGTAATGAGATGCATCTTGCTCAACTAGTATAATGTGTACGAGTTCTTGAACTATGCTACTCAGTTATCTGACCATATGCTATGCACCTCTAAGCCAAATCAATGTAAAACAACTAAAAGCAATCTTGCACAAACTCTAGAGAATGTGTGCGATCATCACTAATATAAAAGTGATACTTGGACCTCAATACCTTCGTTTAGTCCTCTGTACTATTAGGTGCATGAATTATTTCTATGTGCACAAATATCAAAACCTATATGGATTTGTAATACTGTGACTGCACCTCATTTTGTGGCTATAGAGTGTAGTTTTCTACAAAGTTTACCACTAAAAATATGCTGCCAACTAGAAAGGTGTCCTTTCATAACTTGAATTGTGTGTCCAACCATCGAGCTCTATGGTATGCCTTATGTACTCATACACTATATTGTCATGAATCATAGACATAAACTAATACACTAAAATCTTATGAATAACCAAATCACATCTTTTTGCTTCATTACCATCTTTTGTAACGTATGCCACTATTTTATACTTCTCAAACTCTACTAGTTTCTTTCCCACCTCATGTGGGATTTCCATATATTGACATACTGGCATACGTTGCAAGCCACCACAATGCTGACATGAACCATCCAAGAAGGCCATCATGTAGAATATTTTTCCATCCTCTATTTCACATAATTTTTTTGATAATAACTCTCTTGAAGATGTTGGTGGGGCATGTATGCCATAATCATGCAAAGCATCATTAGTATGCAAATCTAAACATATAAAACGATAGACATCATAATGGTTAGAGAATTCAATATGTAGTCTACAACAAAAAGTAGTGTGTGTGTGATTTATCATGACAATAAAAGGTTTAAGCATTTCAAAATTTCTTTGAAAATTTTGAATTTGAGGATAATCCTTTTGAAATTTACTAAAAAATTGGGTTTTCAAGTTATATCCAAAAAATGCTTTGGATGTGGCTCACGGTTCTGACTACTGATTCTTCTTCTTACTACATCCCTTTGATTTGAAGATGGCCTTGTGTTATTCTTCCAATAGTCTTCAATTAGTATTCTCAATGCTTCAAAAACTAGTTTATCTTTTTGTGGAAGTTTCCTTCAGAATTCCCATAATTCATTTGAATTGTGCCCTCAATTATTTGTCACCTTTGAACAACTCTTGATGTTTTTCTATTAATTCTCAATTTTTCACTCCTCTTTCTAATGAGATGAGATCTCCTTGTTTGACTACTTACCAAATTGATGTAATGACATGTTGGGTGACATTACTATCCTTTGAGCATGAGGTTTTACCCACACTCTCATAATCATCCATTAGATTCTTCACAATAGTGTTTTCACTTGAAGAATTTGATGTTCTCAACCCAAGAATCTTCATGATGTTTCTATACTTTATACCCTGCATCATTTCACCAAATAGTTGACATCTTGCAGTCTCATTTAGCCTTTCAAAGAAAAATTTCCAAATCTTATTAGCATATCTTCTACAAGTGTGTGTTGGAATCTTACCTTCCATGTGCTGCAAAATATCCTTATCAATATTAATCAAATACTTTGGTTTTCTACAAAAAAAATTAGGTGGTGTTCTCCTAGGTACATACATCTCAACATTAGGAATTTCATCAATATTTAAGTGAGGTGGGCTATATCATATACCTTCGATTGAGGGTGGACTAGATAACATACCTTGAGGTTGACATGGGGATGATGGCATACCATCTTCATCAAATCCGAGTAATGATGTACTCTCAACTTGATATGTGGTGGATGGTGTCCCTTCATATTCACTTGTGGTAGATGGTGTCCCTCCATATTCACTTGTGGTAGATGGTGTCCCTCCATATTCACTTGTGGTTAATGGTGTCCCTTCGTATTCACTTGCAGTAGAGGGTCTGTCTCCAACTATATTACTCGAATATGTCTTACCACGATGCTTTCGCATTTGTGCCCTTTATCCCACCAATTCCTTTTCTCTTTTTGATGGTTGAGGTTCCTCTTCAATTGGCTTGTTTTCTTCAATCGTATCCAATCTCTTCTTTTGACGATATTCCCTCATCCATTCTCTATTTTTTGCTTTGCTAGTTTCATACTCTTCATCTGTTGGTTTATTCCTTCTTTGTTTCCTCGACATGGTGTATAATTTTACTTGTAGCATGGTAATGAGACAAATATTAGTTCCTAAGAAATGAATCCATACAAATAAATGAAATATATGTCATTCAAGGCTTCATACAAAATACTTACAATCATCTTGTAGAAGAGAATTTCTAGCATAGACAAAGGTCACATAAATTTTTTGGATGAAATTCCTTAAAGAAATGTGGTAATGTTGCATGCCATGATTGCAAGATAGGATTAAAATGGAAGCATGGACAAGGCATGTGAATTGTTTGACAATAATGTTTTCATAGACATGTATGCAAAATGTAGTACGTTTGACAAGCTAGTGAGCTCACTATCTTGCCAATGCGGTAGGGTTGATAAGGTAGGGACATTGTATGCCTCATAGAAATGGGGACTCACGGTGACCCTATAGCATTGGAAAGTTAGTGACATCACCATGAGACCCCATTTCTATGAGGCATACATTTCCCCCACCTTGTCAACCCTACTGCATTAGAAAATTAGTGACATCATTGTGAATTCCCATTTCTATGAGGCATACACTGCCCCTACCTTGTCAACCCTACCGAATTGGAAAGCTAGTCAGCTCACTAGTTTTCCAATGCAATAGGGTTTACAAGGTAGGGGCATCATATGCCTCAGAGCCTCATGGTGATGTACATCACCATGAGACCCCATTTCTACATCACTATGAGGCCTTGAGGCATATGTTGCCCCTACCTTGTCAACCCTACTGCATTGGCAAGCTAGTGAGCTCACCCTACCTTGTCAACCCTACCGCATTGGAAAGCTAGTGAGATTAGTACATCACCATGAGATCCCATTTCTATGAGGCATACGCTACCCCTACCTTGTTAACCCTACAACATTGGAAAGCTAGTGAGCTCACTAGCTTGCTAATGCTACCACATTTTTCATACATTTCTACAAAAACATTATTGTCAAACAATTCAAATGCCTTGTCCATTAGTACCAGTTTGGGGCCTATCTTGAAGTCATGGCGTACCACGCTGATGAAGCGATTTATTTAAGGAACCGTCAAAGTGGGTGAGGCGATTGACAGGCTGGTGAAGAATCACTTCAAGCACTTGTCGTTGGGGTTGTTGACAAGGTAGGGGCAGTGTGAAAAAATACCTCATAGAAATGGGGACTCATGGTGATGGATGAGTTCCCATATCTATGAGGGATTTTTTCACGCTGCCCCTACCTTATCAACCCTACCGCATTGGCAAGCTAATCACCATGAGTCCCCATTTCTGTGAGGGATTTTTTCACACTGCCCCTACCTTGTCAACCCTACCACATTGGCAAGCTAGTGGTACATCACCATGACTCCACATTTCTATGAAGCATTTTTTCACGTTACCCCTACGGCAATCAGCCTACCATTGGCAGGATTAATTGTTGGGTTCTAACTAAGCTTGCCAGTTTAATTAGGGTTGAGATAGGAATATGCCTCATAGAAATGGGGTCTCATAGTGATGTACACCTCATTCATAAAGGGCATTGCCCCTACCTTGTCAACCCTACAGTTGGCAGGCGTTAGTCACTAACTTTGCCAATGCTGCACCCATTTTGCATGCATTTATGTAGAGAGCATTGTTATCAAACGGATTCAAGTTCCTTGTCCATGCTTCCATTTTTAGACCCTATCTTGCAATCATGGCATGCCACATTACCCCATTTCTATGAGGCATATGCTGCCCCTACCTTATCAACCCTACCAAATTGGAAAGCTAGTGAGGTCACTAGCTTGCCAATTCGGTAGGGTTGATAAGGTAGGGGCAATGTATGCCTCATATAAATGGGGTCTCACAGTGATATGTAAATCACCATGAGACCCCATTTCTATGAGGAATTTTTTCACACTACCCCTACCTTGTCAACCCCACCGACTTGGCAAGCTAGTGAGGCATTTTTCCACTAGCTTGCTAATTCGATAGGGTTGGAAAGGTAGGGGTAATGTGAAAAAATGCATCATAGAAATGGGGTCTCATGATGATTTTTAAATCACCATGAGACCCCATTTCTATGAAGCATTTTTTCACGTTGCCCCTACCTTGTCAACCCTACTGCATTGTCTTGTGGCATGACATGATTGCAAGATAGGTTGCACCTTTCTGCTTGTTGCTAACGTAGCCTTGAATAAAGAGCCTTGAAACAATGGAGAGAAGGGTTAGAATCCCTTGTAGGTAGACTAATCAAAGAATCATTTGAAATATATCACAACATAAGTGATGAGGTAAGTTTAGTGATGAGGTAAAATTAGAAATAGAGATGAAAACCAAAATAGATTCAAAGTTCTATCAATGTGGGAGGAGTATATTCCAATTTTGTAGGGACATGTATGGAAAATTTGGTAGCATATACAATGCAATCACCTAGTTTATAAAATTAACATCACCATGAGACCCCATTTCTTTGAGGCATTTTCTTCAAACAAATGATTGCCTTGTCTATGCTTTAGTAGACATGTATGGAAAACTTGGTAGCATAGACAAGGGAATTAGTTGCTTGGTATAACTATTTGATAAAATACCTCAATGAGATATGTCCTCATGGACTAGAATGATTGCAGGATATGCACAAAATAGATTTATTGAAACCCCCATGCCTATACCAAAATGAAAACTTTGGAGAGTGGTATGCACATCCATAGTAAAGGATTGAGAAATGATGTATTATTTTACTTAATTATAACTTCTATCATATATATGTGTATACAAAATGTGGAAGAATACAGAAGGTAAGTCAATTGATTAACAAAATGCCTCAAATAGATGTGGCTTAAAAATGTAATTGGCAAGTGTAAAGAATTGTGTAATTTAAAATGTGCATTGACAAGCTAAATTTATAATTATGAAAAAAAAAATGATCAACATGGAATATTCAAAATAACAAAAATCAAAGCAAGAAAAAATAGAATGAAAGAAAATGTGTAAGGGCTTCTAGTGCAAGAGCCCCTGTTTGATTTCTTGCCTTCATGAGGCCATTTGTAAATAGTTTCTCTATTTTGTGTATTGAGTCTTATAATTAGGTTTATCAAACCATTTTAGAGGTGTTTGAGTCTTAGGAAGACATATTTTAAGTCATTTGTCAAATAATGTTTAAAGTTGTTCCATATTGTAAAAATTGTAAAAGTTGTTCAAGAAAGTTGTCAAGCAACTTGTCAAAAAGTGCGAGTAAAGTATTTTGTCAACAAAATAATCAAAAGGTAGTTGAAAATAGTTGGTTTTGGTTGGAAATGTACAAATACACCCTCCAAAACTCGAATTGGGGGTTGGAGACATTATTTTTGAAGTTTGGTGAATGACAACCTCAAGTTTTGTCTGCATTTTCTGATGTTTACATTGTTTCCAGACTGAAGTTGTGCTTTGTACAGCCTAGTATGGACTCAAATAATTGAGAATCATATATATATGGAAATATCTCTATTTATAGTTTCCAATTATTTTTGTATCATTGAATTTTATTGAGTTTTTTGGAAGATATGACTATTTTGGTGAGACTTCCTATTCTAACAATATTGTGCAGAATTTACAGTCTGAAAAATGTGATGGTACATATCGTAAAGTCTATATTTTGGATCTGAAACCAATTGAATTTTTTTTCCATGTGAATCTAATTTCATTTTCTTTAAGTCTCATCAAATTTCATTAATATTTGAATAAGTTATGACCATTTTTGTGAGGGTAAGTCTAAACCCTACCTAGGGTTTGTAGGTTAGGAAAAATGCAATAACTTTCATTTCCACTGTTGGATCTTCATAAAAATTGGAAGAAACATCTATAATTATTTTTTATTCAATCTCACTAGATAAATTGGGTTCATTTTTTTTTTTTTTGTGGAAGTTATTAATGATTGTTCATTGCATTAAATTGTGGGCTGCCATAGTTATGTTTCCAATGTGATATACAATGCCTAATAGCATGTGTTATACAAAGATTGTTTTGGATTATTATTGAAGGTTTGTGAGATGCATTGTTGAATCCTCCTAGCTCTACATCAAATTGGTATTAGAGCCCAGTAAGGTCTGGGTAGATGAAGAGTTTGTTTTTTTGGTTGTGGTTGTGGTTGTGTGTTGTGTTGTGTAAGTTGAGGAAGGAACCTGATTGCCTAGGTGAGGCAAGGTGAAGTGGAAGCAAGGAGATACTTTCTTGTGAAGATTGATTTGTTGATAATATTGGAAAGATTTTTGTAGGCTGAGGATTCATGAAGGAAGAAGGAAAGAAAGAAGGAAAGACAAATAGAGTTTGAGAACGCCATGGAAGAGATAATCCAAAGGTTGGAAATATTAGCAAAGGGAAACCAACTTCTTAAGGAATCACTAAGGAGTTGGCATATACCAATGTCAAATAGGTTAAGATGGCCTCTAAAGAAGATTATGAAGAAGAAAAGAAAATAGAAGAAGGCAGCAAATGAGGCAGAGGTAAAGTTTGAATCTACTGTTCAAGTTGAGCAAGGTAAGTTACAAGTTGAGATGCATGATATTCTAATTGTGTTTGAAGATGAACAAACTTCTTTGTTGGTTAATGAACATGTTGATGTTGAGATTAATTATATGGTTGTTGTTGGTACTCAATTGGTTGATGAAATTGTTGTTGATGAAAAATTTAAGAAGGTTGTTGATATTACTGATAACCTTGGTATTGATACTCAAGTTGATGATGATAAAGTTGTTGATAACATTGATATTGATATTCATGATCAAGTTGTTGATAATAAGGTTGTTAATAAAGAGGTTGTAGATTTTTTTGATAATGAGCTATATGAAGGTTTTAAAGAGTATGATGTAGGTTATGGATATGGTAAATATGTTTATATATGGTACTCTAATGATGAGAATGAAGATATAGATGATGCTACTGAGGTTTATACATAAGAAATGGAGTTTTGGAGCCTAGAAGTTGAGAAGATGATGGAGAAGAGATGGCATAAGAAAAAGAGGAAGAAGGACCCAGGGATAATTTCAAAAATGAAGGACACAATGCAAAGGAACTAGAAGATCAGGAAGAAGACAATTCAAAGCTGTTTGAATTCTTTTTCCCTTGGAAGTTTGCTGTAGGAGCACCTGTTTGATTTCTTGCCTCCATGAGGCCATTTGTAAATAGTTTCTCTATTTTGTGTATTGATTCTTATAATAAGGTTTATCAAACCATTTTAGAGGTGTTTGAGTCTTAAGAAGAAATATTTTAAGTCATTTTTCAAATAATGTTTAAAGTTGTTCCACATTGTAAAAATTGTAAAAGTTGCTCAAGAAAGTTGTCAAAAAAGAAAGTGTATTCAAGTATTTTATGGCTCAAAATATATCAAAATTAGTTGGAAAAAGAATAGGACTGGGAACTTTTGGGAAATATAATAAACTACAAACTCGAATAGATGCAGTTGGAGACATTATTTTTGAAGTTTGATGAATGTCAACCTCAAGTTTTGTGTGCATTTTCTGATTTTTACATTATTTCCAGGCTGAAGTCGTGATTTGTACAGCCTAGTATGGACTCAAACAATGGAGTCTCATATATGGATCAAAATATCTCTATTTCTAGTTTCCAATTATTTTTTTCTCATTGAAGTTTATTGAGTTTTGTGGAAGATATGACTATTTTGGTGAGACTGCCTATTCTAACAATATTGTGTAGAATTTACACTCTGAAAAATGTGATGATATGTATCATAAAGTCTATATTTTGGATCTCAACACCAATTGGATTTTGTTTCCATGTGAATCTAGTTTTTCATTTTATTTCAGAGTCATCAGATTCTAATTACTGAATAAGTTATGACCGACTTTGTGAGGCGGTGGGTTTTAGAAAAAGTTTAGGAAAAATCAACCAACCATTTCCACCGGTGTCTAGATCTTCATAAAATTGAAAAAGGGATCTATAATTATGTTTTCAATATCGCATAAAGGATTCATTATTTTTTGGGGGAATTTATTAGCATTTCATTTCCATTTGGTGTGCTGACTGCCATAGTTATGTTTCCAATGTGATATACAATGCCTAATAGCATGTGTTACTCAAAGATTTTTTTGGATTATTATTGAAGGTTTGTGAGATATTTTGTTGAATCCTCCTATTTCTGTATCAACTTCACATACCTAAAAAACAAAAGTTTCAAATGGGGGAGTTCTACCCAATTATGTAGCCTTTGCTTCTTCTTTCTTCAAACTCCTCAATAATTTAACTTTTTCAAAAGTTTTTCCCCCTCCAAACTTCAATATTATATCACTCTTGAATGCAATTTAGACATGAATTGATATTATATGTCTTTCAACATGAAAAATCTACTATTTTATGCAAAGGTTGTGGAAAGATCATGAAAAAGGTGGTGGAATGTGAAAAACTTGCATGCAACCTTCACAAAATCATCAAAAAGCTTTTTTTGTTGAAACATGCACAAAACTAGGAGAATATGAAAAATGTGGGCCTTGAGATCATGGGTATATTGAGTTTTTTCATAGTTTCTAGAGAAATAAAAAACATGCTCACGTTATAACGTGCTTGTGTTATAACACAAGCGTGTTGTGTCTTGCTAAAATAACGATCATATCTCTACTATTAGTGTAATTAAATTAATTATTACACTAGCATAAGTTAACTTAGGTCATATATCATTTAGTCCTAGGTTTCATTTTTAATAAATCATTTAATAATGGGGTAATGTTCCCTTCCATGTTTGTAGGGATAAGATTCCTTCTAGAAGATGAGTTGTCCTTCTAGAACTTATCTCAACATTTAATAATTT
Organism: Sequoia sempervirens; assembly: GCA_007258455.2. Taxonomy (NCBI): domain Eukaryota; kingdom Viridiplantae; phylum Streptophyta; class Pinopsida; order Cupressales; family Cupressaceae; genus Sequoia; species Sequoia sempervirens. The sequence goes on from VDFB02322826.1 coordinate 46,307, forward strand.
CCTAGATAGGGTTCACATGTCACATGTTGTTAGATCATGACACATGGCAACATCTC
>VDFB02322827.1:0-43542 GCA_007258455.2 Sequoia sempervirens
AGGTGGATTCATCTACTATTGAGGTGGAGTTGGGAGGTGAAGGTTTCTTATTTCCTCAATATTTGATCCTTTTGAGGTGGACACTTGTCATATGGAGGTGGAGGTTGAGAGTGTTGGAGTTTTTAGGTGATAGTGGAATAGTTGCTCATGACATCCTCTCTAGTAGAGAGGAGCTCTCTCCTATTGAGGTGGGCATTGAGTTGGTTTCCTGGTTTGAAAGGTGATCTTTATACTCTTTCTAGCCTTATTTCTCCTTTATAAAGGTAGGGAGTAGGGCTAGTTTGGAGGTTTTGGTAGGGAGCTCTTGTTGTCCTCTCTATTTTCGCTCAGTATTATTTTCATTAAGTGGTTGTTATGCTATAGTTTGGGTGGCACATGTTGATGGTTGTCTTGCTGATTTAGTGTATCTCATTTCCTTATAGGGTTTTAAGTCCCTCTATTTTCTTGTGTTGAAGGTCTTAGTCAAAATCTTGCTATAAAGGTTTCAAGGTCCCTTCAAAACCTTTTTACAACTTGTGTTGTGTTTTTTTTTCTCTTTTTGGTGTTGTTATTGTTGGGTTGTTGATGGTCTATGATTTATCTTTTAGTAGCATGTTTTTTTGGTTTGAATTTCAAGTCCCTCAAAAACCTGTTTGTAATAGGTTTCAGGGCCCCATCAAAACCTATTTTCCCCTAATACAAAACATAATCCATTCCTCATCATCATCATAAAAACAACATAAAACATGCATGCATAGATACTACCATGACCTCACTATATATCATCAAATAATGCATCAAAATGGACCTTAGGGTACCATCACATATTACATCCAAATGAACCTCATGGTCTCATCATAATGCACCTCCTCCATAGAGCATAAAAAATATGTTCCCTAGGGCATATATCCTATCACCTACTAGTAATGGTTGGCCCTATCTCTTGTTTATGGTCTTGGTGATGCCCCTTGAGGTAGCCCCATACTAATTTATCTACTTAACCTCCTTGATCTAGCTAATATAGATTTCCTAGACATCAAGTGATCTATATAGATTTACAAAACACATACATTCTTTTAACATAATAAAACACATATGTGTTTTCCTTAGTTTTGGTCTTATGATGGATTTAACTTACCAAAACCTTATGCACTTTAACTAACACCTATACACTTAACCCTAAACTCTATACCTATAACCCTAAACCCAAGATACCCTATATCGCCAACCCTAAATGCTATTCCTCAACCCTAAACCATACACTTAGCCCTAGGTTGTAAATCCTATACACTCTACCCTAGACCTTACATCTTCAACCCTCATGATTCATATACCCTTAAACCTAAACCTTATCACTAAATATTATACTCTTAACTCTAATCCTTACACTCAAACTTAGGTCATAAATCCTATACCCTACCCTAAACCCTATGCCTTTTTCCCTCAAGGTTCTTATACCCTCAAACCTAAACCTTATTACTCAATCTTATACTCTCCTAAAACCTATACCCTATATCATCAACCATAAACCCTATACCCTATGACTTAAATTTTTATATATAAACCTTATGCCCTATATGTTAAACCATAAAACCTAATATTAATAATTTAAAACTAAAACCTACATAATTTATTTTAATCCTTATATACATAGACCATAGGCCCTAAACTGTAAATAATGAATAATTTTTAGATATAATTAAAGGGATAGAGGAGTGAGAGACATGGGAGAGTAATAGAGAGAGGTGAGATAGAGAGAAGAGAGGTAGAGAAAGAGAGACATTTTAGATAGAGAGAAGATAGATCTACATAGGGAGGGAGAGATAGGTAGATAAGGAGAGATGAGGGGAGAGGCAGGAAGGGGAGATAGATAGAAATATGAGATAGAGAGATATAGGTAGAAAGTGGAAAGAGAGATAGGTTAGATAGAGATAGGTTGATCTATGGGAGAGAGAATTGAGATAGATAATAATAAAGATGGGGAGGAGAGTAGAGGAGATGTGAGAATCAACCCTAAACTATATAACCATAACCCTAAACCCTATACCATCAATTCCCTCAACCCTTCTTCCATCTTCCAATAATGGAGAACTCACAAAATTACTTCTCCAGTTCCTTGCAATGTTTTCAAAATTATTGCACTTGAAACATATGATATTAAAATTATATAGAGGTGCAAATGCATTATTACTAAAAAAATTAATTATTCTTACAAAAAATATTCTACAATCCACAACCTTATGCCCATAATCATTGCAATTAAAATAATAACCAAAGAAAATAAATTTTGACTTGGTATTGTATCCTTGTCTTCCATATCTTCTTCTTTTGTTCTTTACTTGAATAAAGTCGTAATTATGGGTCATGCTTCCATCACTTTCCACAATCCTTTCTGACTTTGAACTTATAGAACTTGTTACTTCCAAACTTTCCTTAGTAGTGTTCTCTAACTATTTTTTCACCTTCTTTTGATCGTCAAAACCTACACCAATTTTTCATTGCAAATCTTTCTTAATTTCCAATATCTAATCTAAGGTTTTAATACTTTTACCAAACTTCAACTATAGCAACTGATTTACTTTCTCAAGATCTTTTTTGGCTGCCACAATTTTTGCTTCAAGCTTCTCGCAATCTCTATTTCTTGATTGTAAATTTTCTATTAGAACTTCTTCAACTCTTTTTTTGTTTTCTACCTGGGTCTTCAGATCAACAATCATCTTTTCTACAATCATCAATTCTTTTAATACTCTTTCTTTGGCTCTCACTTCTATAATTTTCTCTTTCAACTTTTTGATCTCTTATGTGCCCCACAATAATTTCTCCATAATATCTACTTCTTCTACATTGTCTTTGAAACCCATTTCAACATCTTCTTCAATAGTTTCAAAACCAATGAAAAAAACTTCTTGTTTTTCATATTTGGATGCATCTTCTTCTTCACTGGGTTACTCTTATTCCCTAGTAGTGTAGAAAATATTATGGTTTTTTACCTTTGAATCTTCTCTGAGAAAATTTATTTCCATTTTTTTTCTCAACATTGTTAGTATTCTTATGGGGACACTTAGCAATAAAATTTCCTACTTAGCAATTGAAAAATTTGAAAGGTAATTTACCTTTGTACTTACTAGAACCTCTTTATAGCTTCGTAAAAAAATTTCCTTCCTTTGGATCTAATCCATAATCAAAATATTCATCAACCTACTTCTTAGCACTCTAAAAGAAATCTCTTTTCTTATGGAGTCTTCACTTTCAAATATCATTTCAAATGCAGCTAATGTTTCATACAATTCAATCAACTTTAAAGAATTCATATCTTTAGCTTCTTTAGTAGTAGATGTTTTAGGATCAAACATTTTGGGGAGAGATCTAAGTACCTTCTTCACAACAATCTTCTCTTCCAAGCTTTCACCAAGACCTCGGATATGGTGGAAAACTTCATCAACCCTAATCATGAATGTAGCAATGTTCTCACTTTCTTTCATCTTCAGACCTTCAAATTGAGCTTTGTAAGTATGCAAATTTACCTCTTTGACTTTTTCATAACCTTCATAACCTTCATAGATTGTTTCTAGTTTGTCTGAAATTTACTTTGTTGTTTTGCACTATATTACATTCACAAATTTAGAATTAGTCAGTCCACATAAAAGAGAATTATTTTCCTTAGTATTAAGTTCAAGAGCCCTCTTTCCAGTCGGATCCTTGGGAAAACTATTTTTAGGAGGCTCATTTCCTTCTACAATTGAAATCCAAATTTCCATGCCTAAATCTAAAAAATAAGATTCCATCCTAACTTTCCAAAATGAAAAATTGGATCCATAAAAATTTGGTACTTTATTTCTAGATGAACTTTCCTATGCCATCCCATATCGACCTTAAGTTGTTAAACTTCTTTATAGGAACTTGGCTCTGATACCAAATGAAGGGCACATAATCTACTAAGAGGGGGGGGGGGGAATTAGTAGATCAATACAATTATGAAAACCTTTACTTTTACAATTTTTACATAGATTTTCAACATGAAGAGAACTGAAACATGCAAGAAATTATTGAAAGCACAACACAAGATAACACACAACACAAGATATATGTGGAAACCTAAGATGGGAAAAACCACAGTGAGAAATATAACAAGAAGTCCAATATAATAAGTGAATTTTACAATGTGATGTAGGCACCAATCCCCAAATGAATTTGTGGGAACCAACCTACTAGAGAAAACAATCCCCACTAGAAAGAGACACTAATCCCTACCAAAACAGCACAAGTAGAGCACAAGTCCTACCACATTACAAAAATAATGATAGATTTGAAATTTCTTTGATATGCACTAGAGACACAAGTGACACTCTCCCACACTAAGAATGACCTTTTGATATTGGAATTTCCTCTTTACTTCAAAATTTTATACTCATAGCCAAAACATACCTTACATTCATTATACATTCATCATACTTACATTGCATCTAAAAATTTGAAATAAATACATGACACTACATTAACACTCTTCTATGTTGGGCAAAGATCCACACCAAATGTGTATGAAATAAGGTGGACCTAAATTTAAATTACATGAAACATGTAATGCATTAGTCTAAACATATTTTTTTCCACTAGAAGAACTTGACACCTTGTGCCACCAAAGGAGCCTTAACAGGTCTTATCCTCACTCCACATGCAATATTTGAATTCTACACACTATGAGTTGTTACCATACATGCCTCAAACTTCAAATAGCTTAATATATCTTATGAAACTTCAAACTTCTTGGACACTAATCTTCACCTCCAAAAATTCAAGAAACTAATAGAACTATGTAGACATACTCTCCTTCCAACCATAGAGCAATAATACATTTTTGAAAGAAATTCCAACCATATTTAGAAATCCCTCTACCTAAAATATGTCCTTCCATACCACCACTCTAATACTGACTGAATACCCAACATGATATAATAAATACACTAACGATTTGATTACAACCACATCTCAACACAACTTGATCCATGTTACTTGATATAGGATATGTGAGTGATTCAGCAGTCTACACATTGATAAAAAAACATGTTTTTGAAACCTTAAGTAAAATGACAATTCTAGTACTATTACAATCTCTTTCATCTTTAACAACCTTGAAACCCTTTGATAACCACTCAATAATCCCTTGACACTAGTTTGACATCAATGACAACCTATGTTCAACAATTTTGGCCTTCTCTCCTTGGGTCTAGAGAAATCAAAATTTTCCTTATGAAATATGACCTTAGGAACACCTAAATGTGAGAGGATTTCTCTAACAAAATATTTTTCAAAAGTGACATAGCTAGACATATTGCAATGTCTATTGCAATTGTAGGTCCAACACTATATAGGAGGAGTTCTCCCTTCTCTTATTTTATGTTAACTTGTAGGGATTTATTTCATTGACCTCTCCCTGCATATTAAAACATATGACAAATGAGAGAGTACTACCTAAAGTTTATCATTTTACCATCCTTTTTAATTTCCACAAGATACTTGTGGATAACATCAACGATGAAGCTAGTAAAGTCAAACTTGATATTTAGCATGGGATTCCGGATATCTACAATCATGTACATTAGAGACACTAAAATTCTTGTATGTAGATCTCCCAAAAACACTTGACATAATGCATAGTATGTCTTAATGAATTAATATTCAAAGGAGGTCAAGATGAAGGGCTTTGATTCATTTTCAAGAATCCTTATATATTTTCCATTGGCACCCTTCACCCTAAACATTAGGAGCCACTATACTTTGAATTTTTTTTATCCTAATAGTAATTTTGTCTAGAAGAATCAAGGCTTATAGCCTTATTTGTATCCATGTAAAGTTTTAACACTTTGGAAATGAACTCCTTATCAATTCTCATTAATGTGCCCCCACTTGCTACCTTGATGATCCTTGTATTTTCATCACATCTCACAAGATGTTTGATAAATTAGACATTTATGAAACATTGGGGACCACTAACTTTCCTAGATCATAAGTCTAGACATTAGAAATGGCAGCACAAATATTCCTCTTTCCATATCAAATTACAAACAATCCCATCCAATCAACATAATTTTAGCATCTTTGCATTCACTAGCACTATCAATTATGTCATCAACTACACTTGCGAAATGAGGGCGAATAGGTTTTTTCAAAGAAGCGGAAAGTAGGGAACTAATTTATTCATCAAGAGATCTTTTAGAAGTAGAAGGTTGTTCACTTTATTAGCTCATGGTTTTAGATTGGTTTCAAATAAAACTTTACATGAAATTTTAATGTTTAAAACTCTTTGGATATGAAAAGATGCATAGAATTCAATTTTGAGTTTTAGGACTATAAATTTGGTAGGTTTTATTAGAGAAATGCATAACTTTCTTTTGGCCTATTTGGAGCTCTAATTGATGAAAAATGAATGGGTTTTTACAAAAAAAATTATGCCAAACAAATTCACAATAGAATTACCACTTAAACTGAACCGCAACATTTATGAAGGTAATCCTTGTAAAATTTGAACTTCCATGTGTCACTTTCACCATTACTATTTTTCTGCATGAGGGTAGTGTAGACACGTGAAATTGACATCATGCATCTGATTATATCATATTCATCCATTCATCAAATAAATCAAGTTTATTTGATCAATCTCCTAAAGTCATTAATTTAAATTAAATAAATAAAATTTATTTAATTTGATCCTAACATCACCCTCCTTGATTAAATAAATCAAACATTTATTCAATTAAATCTGAAATCACCTTTCATCTCCCTTTGATTTAGTTTAAATCCCTAAAATCTAAGTCAAATGGGTCAAAGCATCTAATATCATCTTAATTAATCTAAACCGTGATTAAATGCTAGTCCTAATCACTTGTATTCTCTAGACTTTGCCACTTGCACATGAAAATGTATTTAATTGATTTGTCAAAATCTTTATTTACTTTCAACTTGGCATAAAAGGGCAATATTCTCCAAGTTTGAATTCAAAAACAAGCTGACATGTATATCCAACAAATAATTTAATAGGCCTTACATGTCTCTTGCACAAGGTCAAACTCAACATTTAACTCTCAAATTCAAATTTGAATCTCCCCCTCTTTGGCACATTGACCAAAATGTGCTCATTCCCCAGCCTATCACAAGTTGACAAGTGGCTTCATCTCATTGGTCAAATCTTTATCCCACATTACTCTATTTTGAGCACTCTTAGCATTTGAAATTTTATAAATAAAAGGCTTCATTCTTCAAAAAATCCTCCACAATCTCATACAAAGTCACTCTCTTCGACTGAGAATTGATTTTTTCCACCTCATATCATCTTCAAAGTAGTTTCATATCAACATATCATGGAGTTTAACAAAGATTTGGAAAGGGCTTCTTTCCATAGAAGCACCAATCCACTATGAGATAAATTTGGATTCATCCTTTTTATATTCTTTTTAAGCTTTTCTTATTGTTTTAATTTCTCATTTAGCATATCTAACATGATGCAATATTTCATAGGGATATTAGATTTGTTGTGTTTTGCTTAACTTATTCTTGTCAAGGCTTAACATATTGCAGATTTAGTATCCACATATTGGTTCTTGAAGGAGGGCTTGAATCATGTTTTGGATACCCGAATATCGTTCATTGCTATGCTAACATTGTTCTCTTCTCTTCCATGTTATTTTCTTTTCATTATTTAATTTGACAAATAGAATGTTGGTAAACTAATCTTGGCTTGTGACTATTCTGAGATTGCTCTATCGCATGGATCTTAGTTTGTCTTACGTCTACTTTTTTTTTTCTTTTAAGGGTAAATTCCAAGCTTGACTTTCAACACGATCTACAAATCTAAATGTGTTATATTTATGGACATTTTTCCATCTTACTTGGAAAATCTACTTTATATTTATGGATGTAGAGTGACAGAGACAAGACTTTGTTTGTGCTTTAATTAATTAGTTTATTGATGAACACAAGTTTGAAGTATTCACAAAGGATATAATTTTCTTTATTTTGTTTGTTTAATGTTGCTTATTGATGGTTCAAATAGGCTCATAGAAATCATGGAATTTTCAGATTAAGATCGCAACATATTTATAGTTCATATTTGTCAATTTGGAAGTAGAAACTACAAGGGAATCATGGTTCTTCATTTACAACATATTCATCTACTTGGAACCTTTGATTGGTGATCATACATGCAAGATTAAATCATTAAAGTTTTCTATTGTGAAGCAAAGAAGGAATCAATCATCACTAACGCCAAGCTATGAGTTTTAGTAGCTAGAGGGTGATTGTTCTAGGCATGGCATTTGTTGCAATCTGCAATCAATGATCTAAGGATATTGAGTCATAAGGAGTCATGGAAATGCAAAGGCAGAAAGTTGCAACATCTAGAAATATATTTAGTAGCTAAGAATCATTGTTGAAGGATTATGTTCCCACGTGGTTTCTTTCACTCATCCATTTTTTTTTAAGCTTTTCTTATGATATTTTGTTTCCGAAGTCATGAAAATTCCTTTTACCACTAGTTTTAGGGTTGCTCCACCACATGATGCATATCATAATGCAAACCCTTTCATATTAAGTTGAAGTAATTGTTGCTAGGTCGATGCTGGCATAGGCTGAGGAAAAATTGCATTCACCTAAAACAATCGGCGTGCCTTAGATAGAGGCCACAATTATTTGAAGCATTCTATCAAACTATTCACATGACTTGTTTATGCTTCCGTATTTTACATACATAGTATTTTTTGAAACCATAGATAGAGGCCATGGTTATTTGAGGAATCCTTTTAAACTATTCACGTGACTTGTATATGCTTCCGTATTTTACATACATAGTATTTGTTGAAACTACAGTCCTCTGAATCATTCTGTCAAATAGTTCATATGCCTTCCCTATGTGTCCACACACTCCATGTGCATTTTCTAGGTGTGGTCTCTTTCCATGGGTTGTGAGTCATTTGTTTCTAGTTGTTGTTTCTCCCAATAAGTTGACAATCATCCATCAATGGAGTGGAATTCAGCTCAGACATGCTAGTTGCATTAAATTGAAAGTTATTATAATGTGTCCAAAAATGGGGAGTTCTCTAATGACATACAATCTGCACATTTATCTCACACATTGATTGCTTATGTAAGCTTGTAGATATTTCTTGTGGAACAGGTTAAAAAGCTCTTTTAGGCATTCTGTCAAAGGGCGGACAACGAGGATGATGGAAAAGTTTGTATGTCAACACTACAATCTATAAACTACTCTGCCAAAATCATCATGCATTGGGGATCACGAGTTAGGCTATCTCATTGGGCCATGCATTCCATAAACCACTCTAGCACCATCATCATGCGTTGGAAGATCATAGTTTGTTGGGTACAATGTATTTTCCCCTAATGTATTTATTTCTTGCAGGAAAACTTTGCTACTCAATCAGAATAATAGAATCAAGTGTTGTGTGACATCAATATTTATGGTTTGGTGGTTCAAAATATTTGCATTGTCTGATAGACCTATATATACAAGGGAAAGAGTAGTGATTTGATACCTAACTTAAAATGCATAGTTAATGAATTCATGAATTTCAAGGTAACTACAGTAATTTGATACACCATAGTTCAGAGGAACTTTTATTGCTGGCAGATTTCAAAAGTAAAAGGTCAATGAATGTAGATTTAACACATTAAAATGCACTAAGCTCGAGGTACAATATCATGTTAGCATAGGAAAAAAATATTAGGATATCATTGAAGTTGAGTGAAAAGTCACATACGTACCTCTTTGAATTCAACTTGGAAGCTCTGCGTACAATGCGCCCTATCTTATTCATAGATTTTGAAAAATCTTAAATATAGTTAGCTATTGTTTTTTTTATGGTAGTGAATATTTACAAAAAAGAGTCTGATTTTTATGTCTTTGACCAACACTTGGAAAGTTACAAATATTACGATGCCTTGAATAAATGATTGCTACAAGTGTAATTTTGAAGAAGTTGATTAGAAAAGATGAAATATTTTGTGAAAAATTTCCTAGTTATGTAAGAGGGCCTCTTATGATTACAAATCAGGAAGATTTTGGATCCAACGGTATCGAGCTACAAAAGAGTAAATTAAGCTAAGATTTTTTTTTTTACTATTGTCGAGCATTATTAAATGTTCTTTACTTTTAGCAGGGTTCACAAATAGTTTTAAATGTCTTTGCACTGATTAGAGCTTACAATATTATCTTGATAGAAAGTAGAATGAAAGATTATCAATTTGACTACACATCTATTGGAATTGATTTTCTTTCAATATTTATATCCTGAATTGTTTCTTAACAATTAATTTTCATGTGTTTGTATGTTTTGTAGATCTTGTTTGCACATGGAACTTGAAAAAAATGAAGCATTGGAAGCAATATTTGAAGAACCTTGGAATTGAAGAATCATACATTCAAAATTTAAAATTAAATCTTTTTTTTAATGCTTGGAGTGTTCGTCATATTCCTTAATTTTTTGTTTTAGGCTAACTCATTTGGTTTTGGGCCTTAAAACGAACATTTCAAAAGCTTTCAAATTTTCATTGCAAAGGGGATAAAATTAACTTTAGGCAACTTTGATTAGATTTTAGTTAAGGTTAACAAATTGAACAAGGCAACTCTCATATCTCATTTTGGTGCTTTAAAATGAGTCAAAACCATTGCTTTGTAGATTTAAAACGAACATGTGCAACTTTGTTTTTGTGATTGCTTACTTAAACTAACATCATTGAAAAGGACATATGCACTTCTTTTGTGGTTTATAGCGATCTTGAGAATCAAAGGGCATTTTTTGTGATCTTAGGTTGAGATAAAGAAATCACCTCCACACTTCATTTTTTTTTTTAAATTGAACAAAACACTTTGCAAGTGTGAGTAAACTTATTGCATGTGTTCTCCCTTTGTTTCTAAATAAAGGTTGATCAAACTATGAATATGTTTACTTACTTTTTTCTATCTTAGAGGGCCTACCTTGGGGAAAAATTACTCACCCAAGGGAACGACTCACCTGGTAACACTCTAAAGCCAAGAGCATTTCCAACCAAGATATAAATTTGGGTATTAGAGTAAATTATAGTATCATGTGGTTGGCTTTCACGAGATGGATTTGAAAAGGAACTCTCATCGTATGGGTCAATCTCCACGAATGGAAAGTGTGAACTAAAACCCTTGTTTGTAGCAACCAACCAGTTCATCCAACGAGTTTATCAAAGTGGTGCATTGGAACTTAGATTCCAATAAGTTACTTTCCATGTTTGATCTTGGTTAAAGTATAGAGGTTAAGACTTCATTCTTAACATACCTTTATATTTTTCCTTGATTGCATGTAAAATCATCTCTTCTACTACAAAGGGAATGAGGAAATCCCACCAAGAAAAACATACCAATTGGGCTAGGATGTTATATTTCTTTTGAGTTAGTTTGAAAACACAATACTTTGATCGAAAAAATTAGAAAACCAACATTCAACATGAGCATCAATTCTCAAATCCTTTACAAGAAGCAAATATCCTTGAAAAAATTCACATGCTATTGCTTGACCTTTGGATTTTATCCTTAGAGGCATCTAAGCATTTGGATTTCATCTCAATTTTCTCCTACTAAGGTCAACATTAGGAAACCTTTGCCTTGATTTCCCTAATCTCCACATAATTCACTTTGTCGGATGAAAGAGAATTAGGACATTGGACATCTAAGTTTCAAAAGATAATCAAGAAGTGTCTGTGGTAAAAAGAATCCATTAAGCAAAGCTTGAATCAATTGGACCCCACACATGTGCTTGGCATCTTTTGGTCATATGGTTTTCATGCAAACATTGGTCTTTTTATTTTGAATTACTTTTAGAGAAAAGTATGTTCTTCACTATCTTGGTCGAGTAAACAAGTACTTTCTAGATTCATTTAGGATCAAAATAAAACACTTCATCCATCTCAAAAAATTTATCATCCCATTATCCAAACAACTTTAGAGCTTTGAAAACATCATTGTCTAGACTTGGGCACATCCTTAAACCAAATTAAAATCATTTGTTTAGTTAGGTGTGTTTGGATGAATCCTTCCACACACACTTAGTTAAATTATCACCTCTTTGAACAATTTTATCCTAAGATCACATACAACATCTTAGGTTTTACAAGTTCATTATCCAAATAAAACAATCAAAATCAAGTCCTAAGTCTAGCATTGATACAAATTTCCTAAACATTTAACACCCATATCATTCACCCCTTTCATCCTTAATCTCATCATTGGTCCTAAATTCCTTAGAGGTCAACAAGGTAAAAACACAAGAAGAACATGGTATATAAAATTGATCTACACATCATGAGTAATCCAAATCAACTAAATTTTCAAAGCCTTACAATGTCGATTGATTATTAACACACATTTATACAATCCATGCATGGGACCATTCTCTCCTACAAACATCGATAATACAAATGTGAGTATGCCCAATATAAATCTTTGAACACCTTTTCCTATGGTAGATTTAAATAAAAGTACAAACTTACAAGTCTATCCACCAAACAATCAATGCATGAGCTCTCAAATGAACAACATCATCCCATCAATTCCATTTATGCCAAATGTGAATGTACCAAGGACAACTACACCAAACATGAACATTTTGAATCCAAACTTAGTAAACTTGGGGATGGATATGTTTTCAAATCATACAAATATTGTTCAAAGTCCAAACAAGATGTTAACAACTCCATATATTAATCTAAGTCAAGGTAACACAATGCAAAATCATAGTTACCTAAATCAAGGCAATGTGATTCCCAACATCAACAATGTTCAATTTCAACCTATCATGCCAAATATAAACATGATCCCAAATTAGAACATTGTCCAAAATCAAAATTTCCATGATCCCATTCAAAAACCACAAGTGTACATCCCAAATCTACTTGAACAAAAGCCAAATCAAGGGAGTCAAATTCAACATCAAGATCAAATTTCTCTAGAGAAACTTGCTTCACATGCCAAACTAATTGAATTATTGAGCCAAGAGATATCTTCACTCCAAAATCAACACACTTGTCCATTGGTTAGTCCATGTCATCAAAGCATCGAGTTGTGTCCACAACCACATCAAGAACAATATCTCCAATGTCAAGAAGTTAGGTATCAAGATCAACAACATCAACAACAAACCCAATTAATCCATCTCAAAGATCAATCACCACATCTCCAAAATCAATCACAACAAGGTTAATTTAAGACACAAGTCTCACAAAGTAACAAGTGAAAATATACACCATTTGGGAGACCAACAGAATCAGTCTTGCAACAATTGGTACAATAAAATCTCATCAAAATCCTCATTTATGCGAACTATCAAGAACCAAACATAAAACTGCTAGGGTATAACAAGAAGCACCTTTGTAATTATCATAGAATAAAGGGGCACAAAACATTAGATTGTTTTTGAATCAAAAAAATCATCCAAGACATGATTGATCAAGAGATAATCACTATTGGGGACAATGATAGCATTAGCAATCAATCCACCACTGAGCACCCTAAAGTTTTTTCTACTTCATCCAATGATCAAATCAACACATGTCAAGAATCACTTTTCAATCATGATCAAAATCCATCAACAATACCAAACAATGATCCAAATCAAGAAATGCCAACATCATTTGACCTTATGGTCGAAGACATTGACAATCTCTCTGCCACAATTGTTGAAAACAATGTTCAAGATCCCTCCATTAATGAGCACGTTGAAGATATTTCTACTCTATCCGAAGATCAAATCAACATACATCAAGAGTCACTTTTTTATCATGATAAGAATCCCTCAACAATATCTGACAATGATCTATTTCAAGGAGTGTTAACATTATTTGGTCTTGTAAGCTAAGATCCATCGACCAATGATCATGTATCTACATCATCTAATAAGTTAGAGAACATATCTCAAGAATTTATTCCAAAGCATGGTCAACATCTTTCACCAAGGTCTAGCAATGGTCCTTTCCAAGACATGTTTTTAGATATTGAAGGAATCTTCAACTCAACATTTGATCCAAATCCACTTAATGATCTAGAGGATATTGAGCCACATCCCATTCCTAATAAAGATATCCAAGGATCCTTTGAAATTGACCCATGTCAAGAACTTGATCCAAAGCATGACAAAAGCAATCCCAAAATGATTCAAAATCAAGAATTTGTATCTCCAAGATACTACAATGATCTAATGGACACTCTCCTATCTATACAATATGTCACAAAATATGATCACATCCACATAGCACATACTCCTCCATCTACCCATGAGATGCTTTCTATGGATGGACACATAGATGATCTTCATTCAGAACAAGATTCTTTTACTCCTGACATTATTACACAAAAAGAGTAGGTTATTGAGTTGTCAACATCAGGATCAAATATATCCCAAATTTAGACTAAGGACATTAGGTATGCAGATATCCAACATTATCTACTCAAGGAAACAAGTCAGATAGAAAAATATAATTTAGAGTTAGCAGAGCAAAAAATTGAAACAATGTCACATATGGTGATCATTTATAAGAGAATGCATTTTAAACAAGATCTCTCAAAATAGGAAGAATCAAAGCATGAAGGTACTACTACCACCATACTGGGGGAAACTTCATCTCAAGAAAGCATCAACATAGGGAGCATGAAGAATCCTTATGATGAAACTAATGCCAATACAACAACCAGTCACATCATGGATTTTCCTCCACTCATCAACCCATCCATGAATTGGGACCAACTTCAAAAGAAAGATTTGAATCAAAGTATGAAGAATGTTATCAAAGAAAAAGAAGTTGAGAAGCATAATGGACAAATCAAATACACATGGATGTCAAAAAATACAAAGAAAGATAATCCCTATCAAACTCCATCAGTCAAAGAAACTATGGGGAAAAATAAAAAAGGGAAAATTATCCATCAAAGATGCCCACAAAAGAAAAAATAGGCTTTTCAAGCGACGTACAAAGTATATCAAGCAGTTGGTCCTAATTCCACGCACACTTTCGTATCCACCCATCATTGCTCATCTTCCAAAGTTTGGAGAGTCAAAAGTTCCAAACTATCAACCAATCCATTTCCTATCCTTAAACATACTCCATCCATACCTCCACACATGATATCCAATTCTCACATTGACCATGTATTGGCAATGACCCTTCATTATAAGGATTTTGAAGGCACTCTATTGTGATGTGCACATAGAGACAATGTTAACTCTAGTATTGACAAAGCAAACTAGGAATCCCAAAAGTTGCATTATGGTGCATGTATCCTAGCAAAGTGACTTCTTCAGGCAGGATACCTATGGCACATTATGAAAGAAGCATCTACATCGACACCACTAGGTGGGTCAGCATGAATCTTTAAAAAAAAACCAAAAAAAATAGAAAAAGGATTGAAAACAATAAAGAAAAAAAAATCCCAATCCTTCGGCAAGTATTCATCATCATTTGCATTTTCTTCATCTTTTGTCTTGTTGAAATCACTTTTTCCTTTCATTCCTTCTTTCTTTTCGCGCTAACAAGGTACTATGACAATTATCATCCTCTTCATCGATCCTGTATCCACAAATCATTAGCATATTGCATAAACATATCATATAGGAACATATGCATTACATTTTCAACATCATATAAACATAGTATTATAAGCATTTTTTACAAGCTAGCATATCCCTTTCTCATTGCATTACATTCATTTTTCCATCACATTGCATTCATTGCATAAATTATGGCATAAACATTCACATAAAATCATTGCATAACATACATTACCACCCATCACATAAACATACATCATAGGTACATAAGCATTATAGACAATCCATTGCATACATACTTTCATAATATTATAAGGTCATCTCACACATTATGCTCATTTACATAAAACATCACCATACCACTTTGCACTCATTATCATATCATTGCATATAGTACACCACATTAAATGCATCACATTCATACATTATCATTTAATATGTTTAAGATAATAATATTTTTTATTCTAAGCATCTTAAAGAAACCATATCATTCCCATTACATCATTGCATCTACATTGCATTTTATCGTCCACTAATCATCCATATCATCTCATAAATAGCATCATAATTATTTATTGCATAAATCATTCCACATCATTATAAATCATAAATAGAAGCATAAGGATTCATTACATCCGTGATAGGTCGAAATAGAGCGTTAGAAATCAAGCAACAACTAAAGAGTGCAAATAAACAAATTAAAACAACCTACACCTCAAGATTAGCCTAAGTTGGAAACAATGCAAGACAAAGCAACAAAATGGAACTTTATACCTTGCGTTGAGTCGATCCTTTGGTTGGCCCTTCGATCTTTGATGTGTATGCTCCTTGGATGGCAAGATACGAGCTAGATGAGGATGTGAAGATGAGTGCAAGTGGATGAAAATGTGAAAATGGCTAAGTATAAGATGAGAAACAAAACTGCAAGAGTTTGGCTAGCACAAATGATCTCCCAAAATGAGAGAAAAGAGGGGGTATTTATAGGATTTTTGGGAAATCCTAGGGGAAATGGACGGTTGAAGATTGATCCACCAAATATCAAGATGTAGGGCTAAGGTGAGTTGAGAACTCACAAGCCCTCACATCTTGACATGTGGCATGTGAGATAGCCCTAAAAGGTGAAGTGGACATGAGGTGGATGGATAGGACATGACATGGAGGGGGGTACAAAGTACCTTGGGATTGGACAAGATCTCCTCATAAAGGAGGTACTTGTCCCCATGTGGGTGAGAGGACATGTGAGGAATTAAAAATTCCTCAAATATTCACATGGGGAGATGGGAAATAATTTTAAATTCCAAAGGGTGCATTGGGGGATTAAAAGGTGAATTAAAAATTCACATGGGGAAGTGGAGTGCCTTGGATGAATAAAAAGGAATTAAAAATTCCTTGGGGGATGGGGAGAGTTGACTAAAATAGGTGATTAGGATTGTGCAAGTACTTGATTAGATTAATTAATGAAGATTAGAAGAGGGTTAGATCTCACATGTGATTTGATGTGACAAGTCAAAGATCACATGGAGAAGAGAAAAAGGAATTTAATATTCCTTGAAAGAATAAAAGGAATTAAAAATTCCTTGAGAGGTTGATTAGGCTAGTTAGTGAGGGATTAGAGAATGGTTAGGTGGCTAAGAAAGATTAGAGGCCAACTTGCAAAAGTTGGAGGATGTGACACATCCTAATCAAGGATTAGGCATGTGCACATCCTAATGATGGGATTAGAAGAAGGATTAAGATAAGATAAAATGATGGAGGATGTGACATGAGGGGAATTAAATAAATGGAATATTTATTTAATTCAATTGATGGAAGGAGGATTAAAGAGATAAGGTATTATTGATTAAATACCTTATGGATTTGGTCAAATCAAAGCTATTAATTAAAGGGGATAAATTTGGATAAATTAAGTGTCCAAATTTAGACATCACACAAAGCATACATCCATAATCATTTCATATATAAGTAGGACTCATATCATCTCATGCATACCACATAGATCATTTCCATATTATTTTACATATTACATTTTATATCACATATCATCATTTGCATCATCATATATCATCCATCACATAAATGCATCTGCATATCATAGGTCAACATAATATAGATCTGTTAGTCATAATCTTAATACATACATCATCAAAAATAAATGCATCCACAAATACATCATATAGCATCATATAAACATCATTGCACAACATATAGAAATAGAATCATCCATACATGCATAAATAAATGACACTACATCACATCATATCAAAAATCATCATCAGATCATATATATCATCATGTAACTGTCATAGTACAAAATAAATTGGATCACTGTACATGTATGGCAATCAGTACAAAAGGCCCATCAGACTATCAAAAAAGATACCATGAGGCACAAAAAAGTATCATATCATCTTGATCAATGTCTATCACCATGGATGCTACCCTCACCCCTATCATTGTGACCCTCTGCTGGTCTATGGCTGGTCCAATGTGGGTACTCTGGGACCCGTCCCACTCTGGGTATGGCCTTATGATAATGTCTCTAATAATACTCAGCCTCTTAGATGACATCCCTATAAGACCAAACCAACACTGTGCCCTCAGAGGAGGAGGTTGCCATGTTCTCTAGCTGTTGTCTTTGACCTAGCTCTATGGTCACTTGTAACTCTGTAGCCTTCTCAACTATATGGCCTAATCCCTCTCAGCCCTAACCTAGTCTCTCTTAATCCTAGCCTGATCTCTCTTGGCTATCACAGTCTGCACCTGAGCCTATAACTATTCAATCAATGCATCATGAGGATCCACCTACCTTACTGGTTGTACTACTGGCTATGCTAAGGGGGTTGTACCTGAGGCTATAGCTAGGGTTGATCCTCACCTTCAACTCGTAGTCATGGACCTACTGGTGCCTGCTCCTAATACTACATGTGCACATCTACTTGATTTGGCTACACTGGGGACCCAACTGGTGGTTGGTCCTATCGTGTGTCACTCCTCCATCCTCATCCTCCCCCTCTACGTCTCACCCTTCCTTGATCTGGGACTACACCTAGAATAGTCAATTGTAGGGGAGGCCAGAACCAATCCATGTATGCCTGTGTCATCCCTAGATCTATAGGCCCCTGATCATAAGCCCACAACTGAGCTACCAACTACCTAAAATTGTCAAAAACCTCTAAAGCTGGAATATACCGAACCTATGAAACCTATGACATGGTGTGGGAAAAGATGGCCATGTAATCATCATTTGGGAAATCTTGGGGCTCACCAAACTAACGCTACATATGCCCAGAAAAATACCTCTCAATCATGGTGTGCTCCCGCCCCTACATATAATGTCTTGACGGGCATAAAAAAATTGATCAGCATCGCTGGTCTATCTGGGCTGACCAAGGTATGGATGCCATGTGAATACCCACATCTCATCCAAGACCCTCCTCTAGTAGGGGATCTCGTGCTCACTTGTGTATGTAAACGACACACTGCCTCTGTAACACCATATGAGGGGATTGCCTAGCAGCATCGACACTAAACCAACTCATGGCTGAAGCACAAAAATGTGCTCCCATACCCACATGTGAAGAAGAGTCACCCATGATCTGAGTGCCCTGCCATCCATGTAGACGTACTCATGGAGATCTCTGTATAAAGAAGCTAGAAGAACCAATGCCCAAGAAAAATGAATTGGCTTGTCTCACACAATAAGCTCCTAGTAGAGTACCCACCTGGGACTGAAGTATCAACCTCATCTATCTGGGGCAACTAGACCTGAATGAATACCATAAAAACTAAGTAGAAAAAGGAACCAAGACCCTATGCCGCTTGAGCTTGATCTGCCCCTCGCAAATGACAACATTCTCTATGGTGAGGACTCTATGGCAGGTGTTGTGACCCTCCTCCATATCAAAAATCATGTGCTGACCATGAATCAACAATTGAAGAATGCACCAAACATCCTCCAAAGTGACTGTGGCCTCACTAGTGGGAAGGTGGAACGAAGAGGTCTCATTGTGCCATCTCTCAACCAGCATTGAAAACATCCCTAGGTGAGTGCGCACAGGTGTTGCATATGTGATATACCATAGCCCCATGACCTGGAGTTGATCATGATCCCTATCGCTCAGGTCCCACAAATAGCCAAAGAGATCCTATGACCTGTGCTCTTTGAAGTAGAGCTCCCTCCCCACGTCCTGCATCAGGAAGGTCATCATGTTAATTTTTTTGAAAAATTCTTCACTAGGCATTCAAAAAACAACTCTAGCATTGGAATCTATGATGGCGTCACAGTTTGATTTCTAATCGAACTCCGACGCTAGGGCTGAAAATAGAAAAACTACACCGTTGCAGTGCACTTTTCTCTCCAACGGTGCACTTTAAGCAGACATCAGACTACTGTGTCGCACTTTTCAAATCCTCGCACCCGCCACGAGCTTAGTGTCAAAGTTTTCAAAATCCAAACTGCACTGCCATGGTGCAATATCACACTGAGCAACACAATTTGATTTTTGAGTGGCACCATATAGCATCGTTGTAGAAAGAACTAACTTTTAAAGCACTAAATACACACAAAAAAGAGAAATGAAGGTCAAGTAAGGATCACTTACTGGTGCCCTGATGCTAGGTGGTTGCTGGTAGGTCCAGAATCGATCAAAAATGTGTAGGGGAAGCTATCATTACACCATATTGTTAGAAGGTTAGAGCTTGAATCTCAAGGGTGCTAATGGTTGTGTCAAAATGACTTGAAAGTGACCCCTCGGGCCCCTTTTAAGCTTGAAAATTATGGTTTTTTCACCCTAATTAGCTATCCTGGTAGGGTTTTGGACCCCTGAACCTATTTTTGACTAGGTGAGGCCTGTTTTACATCATTTTATTGCGTTTAGACACATTTTGGCCTCCTAAAGCCTTTTTAATCAAACATAAGGTAAGTAGCCCTTTTAAAATCTCAATCCTTGATAAGAAAATCATCATCGTCATCTCTAATAAAGTTTCATCAGATCATAGACTTGTTGGATCCTCTTGTAATCATCTCATTTCTTCTTTCTTCTCTCCGCGCTAACATAACATCACTGATGCACCCATCTTGCATCCACAAACCATCAGCATTTTGCATATCATCTCACATGCATAATCATCATCATAATATAGATCTGTTAGACTAAGAATCTCATAAAATTATACATTTGTATAATCATATAGGCATCATTATATCATATCATCATTTAAGTTGTTTAGGATAATATAGATTGGTTATTCTAAGCATCTTAAAAAACCATCTCATTTGCATCATCATCATAATCATGCATTTTGAACCTCTTTATCATGAGATCGACCCTCAAATCCAATCTTTTTGTTCAATCTCTCGAGGGGGCAATGTACTAGTGTACTTTCTATTAGAGTATCTTTCCACTAGGGCATTTGGAAAAATTAGAATTTTTTTGAATTTTTGATTGTGGCAAGTTTATTCTTTGAACCAACATAGCAAGTACATTGCTTCAAAGAGGGGAAAAATGTAGACATGTGAAATTGACATCATGCATTTGATTAGATCATATTCATCCATTGATCAAATAAATCAAGTTTATTTGATCAATCTCCTAAAGTCATCAATTTAAATAAAATAAATCGACCTTATTTAATTTGATCCTAACATCACCCTCCTTGATTAAACAAATCAAAAATTTATTCAATTAAATCTGAAATCACCTTTCATCTCCCTTTGATTTAGTTTAAATCCCTAAAATGTAATTCAAATGGGTCAAAGCATCTAATATCATCTTAATTAATCTAAACCATGATTAAATGTTAATCCTAATCACTTGTATTCTCTAGATTTTGCCACTTGCACATAAAATGCATTTAATTGATTTATCAAAATCTTTATTTACTTTCAACTTGGCATAAAAGGGGAATACTCTCCAAGTTTGAATTCAAAAACAAGTTGACATGTACATCCAAAAAAGCATTTAATAGGCCTTACATGTCTCTTGCATAAGGTCAAACTCAACATTTAACTCTCAAATTCAAATTTGAATCTCCCCCTCTTTGGCACATTGACCAAAATGTGCTCATTCCCCAACCTATCACAAGTTGACAAGTGGCTTCATCTCATTGGTCAAATATTTATCCCACATTGCTCTATTTTGAGCACTCTTAGCATTTGACATTTTATAAATAAAAGGCTTTATTCTTCAACAAATCCTCCACAATCTCATGCAAAGTCACTCTCTTCAATTAAGAACCAATTTTTTCCACCTCATATCATCTTCAAAGTTGTTTCATATCAACATATCATGGAGTTTAGCAAGGATTGGGAAAGAGATTCTTTCCATAGAAGCACCAATCCACTATGAGATAAATTTGGATTCATATTGTTTATATGCTTATTTAGCTTTTCTTATTGTTTTAATTTCTCATTTAGCATTTCTAACATGATGCAATATTTCATAGGGATATTAGATTTGTTGTGTTTTACTTAACTTATTCTTGTCAAGGCTTAACATATTGCAGATTTAGTATCCACATATTTAAATGTGAGAACCCCAGTCCTAGTACCTACAAAACATTAGGAATGAACACATTAGCTTAGAGATTGCAAGTTAAAACAAGGATTCCCCATGGAATACATTCAAAAATCTTAAATTAGGAAAATAATGAAGAGCACAATGAAAATGATCAAAATAAAGATTGAATCCTAATTAAGTAAGCAAACTCTTGATCCCATGGGGGAATTGGTACCAATTTGATGTGGAAATTGGCCCTTTCCCAATCCCTATGATGCAAACTTGATATGTTTCTGACAATTGATCCACTTTGATGATAAAGAATGAGAGCTCCAAGCCAAAAACCTGCATAACCTAGCTAAGATTCAATAAAAATGGATGGAATTTGATAGATATTTGAGCATGGTAACTTTACATAATTTTTGGATGTTCAAATTAAGGATGAACCTCTTTATTTATAGATAAGATTGAAGGATGAATGTCCAAATTTGAGCAATGTGGGAATAACATTCATCCAATGGCAAGATGCCACTTGTCAATCCATGAGAGGATGGAGGATGTGCAAGCTTTGATGATTGTGCCAATGAATGCATATTTTTGAATTTCAAATTTGTTGAAATGACAAGCAAGAGGGAAGGGAAAATGCAATATATGCCACTTGTCTCAAGAAAAAGGACATGTAAGATAGAGTTAATGCGTTGTTGGATGTACATGTCCACTTGGAATTTTTGAATTCAAACTTGGAGAACATTCCAAAAGATGCCTTGTTAAGGAAAATAGAGATTTAATAAATGAATTAAATATATTTTTGTAGTACCCCTCCATTTATGCTTATGCTTTCTGTTGTTGTGTTTTTATACTATTATACTATGATGCTTTGTTTGGATATTTTGATCACTGGTTTTGAGCGATAGTGGATTTATTCTGTGACATGATGATACTTTGTATGGTGATTACTAATTTTAGACATGCTTTGATATATCGTAGATGTTTACTTTCAGTGGTTTATTGCTTTGTACATGTTTATGATGGACTAACTATTAATTTATTTCATCAGTTTGTTGTGACGTGTATTGGTGTGGAGAACGGAATCGCATCACTCGCTTGCGAGTGCCCTATGATATCTGTGATTTTCTCCGCACAGTGTGTCTGTTTAATGCTTTATATATATATATATATATATATATATATATATATATATATATATATATATATATATATATATATATATATATATATATATATATATATATATATATATATATATATATATATTCGTATGCTCGTAATTTGCTTGGTTGCAGGAATTGCAGGTACATGACACCGACTCCACCTGGGTACTCAGGTCTGAGCATGTCAAGACTCAACGGATACGTTGATCGGGAGATAGTAGTTTGGTTCACCCTAGTTTAATCTATAACCCTAGTCTTAGTACATTGTCTATTTTAGTTCAGAGTCATAGGTTTGTCTTGTATTATCTATTTGGATAAATTGCTTGGAAGGTAAATTTGGTTAATTTTTAATGATAGTATTGTGTTTTAAATTATTGGTATTTAAATTAATGTTTAAATGTGGAAGAAATTACTTGCTTGATTATTTAATCAATTAATTAGCTTATTTGGTTAAATGGTTGATCTTAAAAGGATTAAACTAATTTAAATAAATAAATAAATAAATTAAATTAAATTATTAAGTGAGTAAATATTGTATTTGGAAATTAGAAAATAAATAAAAATAAATAAAATGCATGCAATTGGAAATTAATTTTTTTTAAATTAAATAACTTAAAATTGCATGCAAAATTGAATTGGCAAGATTACCGAGAAGCGGAAAAGATATTTTTCACAACCACTTCTCGACATGTGTGTGAGTGAAATAATTGCTTACGGTTGTTGAAAATTTGTTACGAAGGATATTTTTGGATCTCAGGAAAAACACAAGGGTTATTCAATTTCCTCACGGGGAAATTATCAGGGCTCTTGCAAAAATTCTCTTGCTATGATAAAAATTATTATTTTCTTAGAAATTGTTATCTCTTTGTATCTGGTTGTATTTCTTTGTGGAAGATCCCTTGGTGGGAAGATCTATTGTGCTTGTTGAAGAAGCTTTGGAGGATTTGTGTGTTACGAGCAACAGAGGATCTATTTTCTATAGTCAAACCCAAGCTACAGGTATTTTTCTTGTTATTTATATTGAATTTGTTTCTCTTTTTAAAAAATGAATGTTTGAGAAAATATCAATTTTTGTGTTTCCTGTATTTTTCTTAGGAATTTTTGTAAAATTTGGGTTTAATCAGTAGAAACAGGAAAGAATTTTAAGGAAATTGTAAATAAAGATTTATGTTTTAAATAAATATTGTTTTGGAGTTCTTATAGAAAATTATTCTTCTCAATTTGAAATGAGAATCTTTTGTTATTTTAAAATTAGAAAATTCTGTAGAAAGAAAAATCTTGTGTTAAATTTAAAGATTTATTTATTCCTGTAGAAAATCATATTTTTTCTGTGTATTTTCCTGGTTAAAATATTTGTTATTTATTAAATTTCATGTGGATTTATATATATATCATACACATATATATACACATATAAATCCTTATTTGAAATTTTATTTGAAATCATGTTCATAAATTTCGTCAAAATTTCGTACAATGATATTTAATACGGATTAAAATCCATAGAGCCGAGCTTCTGAAAACGCCGGGTTTTCAGATTTGATTTTTAAAGAAATAAAATTTAGTTAAAAGAAAATATATATTTTATGTTTGTGGGGAGGGCCGAAACCCTTCCCCACACCCCACGCAGGGGGCGTAGCCGCCATGGCTGCGCACAACAGCCGTTGGGCTACCGAGCGCAGCCCTGGCATGGGCCGCGCCTTTCCCATGGCGCCAGGGCTTGCCCGTGGGTTTCGGCTGGGCAGTATGTAAAATTAAAATTTATTACTTTAATTCTTTTAGATTGATTAATATGTGAATTTTTTTATTTAATATGAATTCTAAATAAAATTTGAAATAACCATATGTAATGTTTTATTAATAATATAATTTATAATTATATATATATAATAATAATAATTATATTTGTATATTGGATATTTTAAATATATTAATATTTAAACATATGTATATATCTAAGATTGTATATAGGTATTGTAAAAGTTAGTGAAATTATTAAATTAGAAAATATAAATTTTGTTATTTTAAAATTGCATGAGAAATTCGAAATTGTGGAAGTATAGAAAATGATTTTTAATGTAAATTGTAAAAATTAGAAGAGTAAATTAAATGAAACAATTACTTTTATTTATTTTAAAATAGATCTTTTATTTGGGTGATCTATATTCATGTGATTGATAAATTGATGCAAGTGGATTTAGTAAATCCGAATAATAGACGTTATTTCCTTTGATTTGTTTTAATTGTGTTTTATGTTGGGCAAATCGCGAATGTTGTGATTATTTAAGTCTTCCAGACCTATTGTTAAATGGGGATTGTGATTGTTTAGTTAAATTCTTATGTTAACTAAGGATGTGTACATGACTTTGCTTGGTGGTTTGACACCTGTTTTATGAACATTGATTGTTGTTCATTTTATCATGATTGGTCTTTTATATTGAGTTTGGTTATATGTACACTTTGTAAACCTTAGTCAGAGAATGTAGATTCCCATGTTATGTTTAGGGGAGTGGCTATTTGTAAGGGCCGACACACAAAGTGGTGTCAGGGTAACTTACAAATAGTTGGTAAGTTAGTGATAATTAAATGACACATTAGTTAGAATAAAATTCTTAATAAGATATTTTGCCTCTCTTATGACTCTTGAGCTTCTTCAGTCATGAGTATAAGATGAGAAGGCCTGGAATGGAAAATCGGTGTCTTGTTCCTTTAAAAGACATATGATTCCACAATAGTATGCAATAGGGGCCAGGTTTCGTAAGAGGTTACCAGGGTAACCCAAGGATTGGGGGCCGGAACCTAGGAAGAAACACCAGGGTAACCTTTGCATCGTTGTGATGACACTTCACCTAGAATAACAGTCAACCTTGTATTTGTAAGACATTTAATTGTCTAAATCTGGAAGCAATGTAACCAATAGTCTGTTGTGTACTAGTGTCTAGGGTTAGTAGATTAGGTCTAGGTAACCTTATTACTATCTCCTAGCATGGGGGGTGGACCTACAGGTACCACATGGTTGGGTGGAACGTGCACCTTACTCCGTTGGGTCCCCAGTTTGATCTTGGCATCTAGAGCTTCATGGATGGAAAGCTCGCAACTGGATCTTATGAATACTTCTTCATTGTAATTTTGTAAATTATGTATTTGAAAAACATCCCTCAAATGTTGTGAGGTGAACAATGTAAATTTAATTGTAATTATTATTGAACTACCTCATCAGATGGATGAGAATTGTATATTCTATCAGATGCAATGTATGGAAAAACATGTATGTACTTTATGTAATTATGAATGGAAATTTCAATGTTATGCAATGTTTATCTTTATATTATAATTTAATATGTGCAATGCGAAATACTTAAGTCACTTATGGAAAACTCAAAGTAATATAACGCCGCTTAGCCTAATGAATGTATGCAACTAAATAACTTAATAATTAAACTTTAAAAAAAAATTATTACACCCTTATACACTATTGCAACATTCTTAGGTTATTTAGATGGGGCATTACTGATTGCTATCAGAGCCAAGGTTACAAACACTGGATGCTCTAGGTAATCATGAGCCCATTAGGTTGACCTAGTACGTAGTGTCGCAACTGTTAGCCTTGGTTGAATAGTATCTAAGACTCGTTATTGTTATGTGTAGGAACATGCCTAGGTGAGGAGGAAGAGGTCGTGGTAGAGGTCGAGGTGGAGGGCGAGGGCCAATCCCTTAGGTTACTCCCCCTCCTAGCCCTCACCATAGTGATCAGGAAGAACATATGGGTCAGAGAAATGAGGGACAAAATCCTGTACAATCAGCAGTAGAGGGTTCTCAAATACATCCATTATTAGAGGAGGTCCTAGCTCGTCTTGGACCTAGATAGGATGTTGAGCGGGAGGTTGTCAGAGAGAGAGATAGATCTCCTAGGAGAGTAGATGACACATCACATCAAGATTCTATTATTGCTGGTCATATGAGGGATTTACTAAGGGCATGTCCTCCTACCTTTGATGGTTCAGGAGGTGGCTTAGAGGTGGAGACCTGGCTACTAGATTTGGGTAGATGCTTCGCCATGCACCCATACGGTAGCAATACCCATGCCAGATGCGCTATTATGCACTTGAGAGGATTCGCCTCTACTTGGTGGCACCTAGAGGAGCAGAAGCTCCACTTGGATATTGGTTATGTCTCTTGGGAGATGTTTCTCAAGAGGTTTAGAGCTCGGTTCCTTTCAGAACACTAGAGGTAGCGTAGGGCTGACGAGTTCCATGATCTACGTCAGTTGGCTCTTTCTATAGAGCAAAATGAACGTAGGTTTTATGAACTTAAGCAGTATCCTGGTATTGGCGATGATGAGCCTATGCTAGTACAACATTTCATCAGGGGTCTGAACGCCCGCATCAGTGGTGGTGTCCGAGTCTTTGAGCCAAAGACTATGGAAGTTGCGGTGGAGAAGGCTCACATAGTTGAGGAGAACCTTATTATGGCTTTAGGTGGGCACACAGGAGTGCAGATTGGGAGTGCTCCTGCAGCAGGTTTTAGTCCACGGGATGGACAGGCACAGATAGGTGGTTCTTCTAAGCACCAACAGACACCCACAAAGGGTGGGCAGCAACAATAACAAAGGACACCTCAAAAGAACAATAACCCTCAACCACAACAACAAAATAGTCCTCAAACAGGAAAGGGTCATAACTAGTGGTGCAATAAGCGCAATAGGTAGGATCAGCCTACGCAGAGTGCTCAATCTATCATCAGTAGGCGTAGTTTTCAGCAATCCAATGAACCTTCGGGTGGTAGAGGATTCGGCAGAGGCACAGGTTATTATTCTTGTGGACAGTAGGGACACATAGCTAGGCAGTGTCCAATGAGAGGTTCTACTGGTTTTGGGCCCTATCCTATAGCTTCAAAGCCTACAGTGGGTGATGTAGGATGATCACATACAATATATGCAGCGGTTAATGACCACCAAGCCGATCACCAGAACACAGTGGTCGAGACTTCAGGTAAGTTAAATGGTGTTAGTGTTTCCATTCTTTTTTATTCCGGAGCCACTGACTACTTTATTTCACTGACCATCATTGACCGTTGTGGTCTTGTGGTGGTAAAGCAAGGTGGTAAGTGGCAAGTTGAATTCACCTCAGGGGTGAAAGTAGCAATAGAAAACTTAGTACATAATTGTGAACTTAAAATTGGTGCGTTAACTACCTTAGTAGATTTATATGTTACACCTTTAGGTTCGTATGATATAGTTTTAGGTATGGATTGGTTAGCATCTTATCATGTTGTAATTGACTGTCAACTTAAGACAGTTAGTTGAATTAATGATTTAGGTGCGAAAGTGGAAATCGTAGGTATTCAAAGACCTATCTCTTTGCGGATGATATCTGCTATGCAATTAAAGAGATGTCTTCATCAGCGATGTCAACTGTTTGCAACAACAGTTACTGATTTGGAAGAGGGTGAGAGTCGAGAGGTATCTCTTGATGATCATCCTATTCTTAGGGAATTCGTGGATGTGTTTCCTGATGACATTCCTAGAATGCCACCGAAAAGGGATATTGACTTTAGAGTTGACCTAGTTCCTGGAGCTGAGCCGATATCTAAAGCTCCTTATAGAATGACAACTCAAGAGTTAGAGGAAATTCATATTTAGTTAGAGGAACTTTTAGAAAAGGGTTTCATCCATCCTAGTGTTTCCCCTTGGGGAGCACTTGTCATCTTCGTAAAGAAGAAGGATGGATCTCTTAGGTTGTGCATTGACTATCGTCAATTGAACAAGGTTACGATTAAGAATCGTTATCTTTTGCCTAGAATCGATGATCTTTTTGATCAGATTAAGGGAGCTAATGTGTTCTCTAAAATCGATTTGAAATTTGGTTATCATCAATTGCGTATAGCTGAAGCAGACATTCATAAAACTGCTTTCTAAACCCGTTATGGGCACTACAAATTCATAGTAGTACCATTTGGGTTAACGAATGCACCATCTGTATTCATGAGTTTAATGAATGGTGTATTTCGTACATACCTTGATCGCTTTGTCCTGGTATTTCTCAATGATATATTAGTCTATTCGAGGAACATAAAGGAACATGAAGAACACTTGAGACAGGTATTGCAATGTTTAAGGGAAAATCAATTGTATGCAAACCTGAAGAAGTGTGACTTCTTTCAAACTGAAATAAAATACCTTGGACATGTGATATTTGGTAAAGGTATTGTTGTGGTTCCTTCAAAGATCCAAGCTATTGTGGATTGGCCCACACCTACTAATGTAGGTGAAGTTCGTAGTTTTATGGGTCTAGCTGGCTATTATAGATGTTTTGTGGAGGGATTTTCTAGAATCAGTCATCCTATTACTTCTCTTAAAAGGAAAGGGAAGAAGTTTGTTTGGACAGAATAGTGTCAATTGGATTTTCAGACACTTAAAGAAAAGCTAACTAATGTGCCTATACTGATTGTTCCTGATCCTACTAAGGATTTCGTAGTATGTGCAGATGCATCCTTAGAGGGTTTAGGAGTAGTTTTGATGCAAGATGGGCGTGTGGTTGCTTATGAGTCTCGCAAACTCAAGGACCACGAATTAAACTATCCTACTCATGATCTAGAACTAGCTGTGGTAGTGCATGCATTAGTTCGATGGAGGCATTTCTTATTAGGTCATCATTTCGAACTTCATACTGATCACCGTAGTTTGCAATACATCTTTACGCAACCTAACTTAAATGCAAGGCAAAGACAATGGATGGAGTTCTTGTGTGAGTATGATTTTGAAGTAAAATATGTTCAAGGCAAAGAGAACGTAGTGGCTGATGCTCTTAGCCAACGTCGACATGAGATTTCTGCTACTACTCTTGAAGTAGATTTGAGAGGTCAAATAGTAGCTGCACTTCCTACTGATAGATTATATTAGGAAGTGAGGTCAGAAATTGAATCGGGTAGACCCTTAGAAGGTCGATTTGCAGGTTATGTCTTAGAATCGGATGGTATATTATGACATTTAGGTCATATTTATATACCACATGTTGAGAGTCTTCATACATTAATTATGACTGAAGCTCATCGAGCTCCATATTCAGCTCATCCAGGAGTCAAGAAAATGCATGCTGATCTTTGGCAATTGTATTTCTAGCCTGGTATGAAATGAGATATTGCTGATTATGTATCAAGATGTCATGAATGTTAGCGAGTCAAAGCTGAACATCAACATCCCACTGGATTATTGCAGCCACATCTCATTCCTGAATGGAAATGGAATATTATATCCATTGACTTTATTGTAGGGTTACCTACGTCATCACGTCGACATGATGCCATTATGGTAACTGTTGACCGTTTGACTAAAGTAGCTCACTTTTCACCTATACATTCATCTTATAATGCTTCATCCGTAGCTAGGATATTTATGGAGGACATCGTTAGATTACATGGGATTCCTCGTAGGATTATATCGGATAGAGATCCTGTATTTACTTTAGCCCTATGGACTTCATTACAACATGCTTTAGGTACACAATTGAACTTTAGTTTAGCGTATCATCCTCAAACCGATGGTCAAATTGAAAGAGTTAACCAAATATTAGAGGCTATGCTTAGGATGTACATAATGGATCAATAGTCTCATTGGGAGGATTATTTGTATTTAGTAGAATTCTCTTACAACAACGGATATCAGAGTTCCATAGGTATGCCACCATTTCAGGCATTATACGGTCATCCTTGTCAAACTCCACTAAGTTGGGATTGACTTGAGGATAGAGTATTACTTGGGCCTGAGATGCTTCGAGACATGGAGCAACAGGTTGACTGTATTAGAGAGCATTTGATAGCAGCTCAGGATAGGCAAAAGAAGTATGTCGATGCGCATAGGATCGATTGACAGTTCGCTGTTGGTGATAGAGTGTTTCTTCGAGTGCGACCGCGAAAGAGTCCAATCCATTATGGAAAAGTCTCTAAGCTTGTGCCTCGTTTCGTTGGACCATTTGAAATTTTAGAGAGAATTGGTCCCATGGCATATCAACTCGCCTTACCACCCAGTTTGTCTCATATTCATGATGTTTTTCATGTATCAGTTCTTAGACCATATCATCCCGACATATCTCATGTACTTGATTGGAATGCATTATAGGTAGAGGACGGGCAGCTGGCTTTGGAGCCCGTGGCCATTCTACAGCACCGAACGCTTGGTCTTAGGGGTCGAGATGTTGATCAGGTGAGGGTCCAATGGGATCCTAGTTATGAGGCTTCAGCTACTTGGGAGGATGCGACATTCATGAGGGAACTTTATCCCTATCTGTTCGTAGGCTTTCAGGAGCAAGCCTGATCCTAGGGGGGGAGGATGTAGTACCCCTCCGTTTATGCTTATGCTTTCTGCTGTTGTGTTTTTATATTGTTATACTATGATACTTTGTTTGGATATTTTGATTGCTGGTTTTGAGTGATAGTGGATTTATTCTGTGACATGATGATACTTTGTATGGTGATTATTGATTTTAGACATCCTTTGATATAGCGTAGATGTTTACTTTCAGTGGTTTATTGCTTTGTACATGTTTATGATGGACTAACTGTTAATTTATTTCGTCAGTTTGTTGTGACGTGTATTGGTGTGGAGAATAAAATCGCATCACTTGCTTGTGAGTGCCCTGTGATATCCGCGATTTTCTCCGCATGGTGTGTCTATTTAATGCTTTATATATATATATATATATATATTCATATGCTCCATATTTGCTTGGTTGCAGGAATTGTAGGTACATGACACCGACTCCACCTGCGTACTCAGGTCTGAGCATGTCAAGACTCAACGGATACGTTGATCGGGAGATAGTAGTTTGGTTCACCCTAGTTTAATCTATAACCCTAGTCTTAGTACATCGTCTGTTTTAGTTCAGAGTCATAGGTTTGTCTTGTATTATCTGTTTGGATAAATTGCTTGGAAGGTAAATTTGGTTAATTTTTAATGATAGTATTGTGTTTTAAATTATTGGTATTTAAATTAATGTTTAAATGTGGAAGAAATTACTTGCTTGATTATTTAATCAATTAATTAGCTTATTTGGTTAAATGGTTGATCTTAAAAGGATTAAACTAATTTAATTAAATAAATTAATTAATTAAATTAAATTATTAAGTGAGTAAATATTGTATTTGGAAATTAGAAAATAAAAATAAATAAAATGCATGCAATTAGAAATTAATTTTTTTTAAATTAAATAGATTAAAATTGCATGCAAAATTGAATTGGCAAGATTGCCGAGAAGTGGAAAAGATATTTTTCACAACCCCTTCTTGACATGTGTGTGAGTGCAATAATTGCTTATGGTTGTTGAAAATTTGTTACGGAGGATATTTTTGGATCTCGGGAAAAACAAACGGGTTATTCAATTTCCTCATGGGAAAATTATCAGGGCTCTTGCAAAAATTCTCTTGATGTGATAAAAATTATTATTTTCTTAGAAATTGTTATCTCTCTGTATCTGGTTGTATTTCTTTATGGAAGATCCCTTGGTGGGAAGATCTATTGTGCTTGTTGAAGAAGCTTTGGAGGATTTGTGTGTTACGGGCAACAGAGGATCTATTTTCTACAGTCAAACTCAAGCTACAGGTATTTTTCTTGTTATTTATATTGAATTTGTTTCTCTTTTTAAAAAATGAAAGTTTGAGAAAATATCAATTTTTGTGTTTCCTATATTTTTCTCAGGAATTTTTGTAAAATTTGGGTTTAATCAGTAGAAACAGGAAAGAATTTTAAGGAAATTGTAAATAAAAATTTCTATTTTAAATAAATATTGTTTTGGAGTTCTTATAGAAAATTATTCTTCTCAATTTGAAATGAGAATCTTTTGTTATTTTAAAATTAGAAAATTCTGTAGAAAGAAAAATCTTGTGTTAAATTTAAAGATTTATTTATTCCTGTAGAAAATCATATTTTTTCTGTGTATTTTCCTGGTTAATATATTTGTTATTTATTAAATTTCATGTGGATTTATATATATATCATACACATATAAATCCTTATTTAAAATTTTATTTGAAATCATGTTCATAAATTTTGTCAAAATTTCGTACGGCGATATTTAATACGGATTAAAATCCATAGAGCCGAGCTTCTGAAAACGCAGGGTTTTTGACTTTGATTTTTAAAGAAATAAAATTTAATTAAAAGAAAATATATATTTTATGTTTGTGGGGAGGGCCGAAACCCTTCCCCACACCCCACGCAGGGGGGCGCAGCCTCCATGGCTGTGCACAGTAGCCGTTGGGCTGCTGGGCGCAGCCCTGGCATGGGCCATGCCTTTCCCATGGCGCCAGGGCTTGCCCACGGATTTTAGCTGGGTAGTATGTAAAATTAAAATTTTATTACTTTAATTCTTTTAGATTGATTAATATGTGAATTCATTTTTTTAATATGAATTCTAAATAAAATTTGAAATAACCATATGTAATGTTTTATTAATAATATAATTTATAATTATATATATATATATAATAATTATATTTGTATATTGGATATTTTGAATATATTAATATTTAAACATATGTATATGTCTAAGATTGTATATAGGTATTGTAAAAGTTAGTGAAATTATTAAATTAGAAAATATAAATTTTGTTATTTTAAAATTGCATGAGAAATTCGAAATTGTGGAAGTATAGAAAATGATTTTTTATGTAAATTTTGAAAATTAGAGGAGTAAATTAAATGAAACAATTACTTTTATTTATTTGAAAATAGATCTTTTATTTAGTTGATCTATATTCATGTGATTGATAAATTGATGCAAGTGGATTTAGTAAATCTGAATAATAGACGTTATTTCCTTTGATTTATTTTAATTGTGTTTTCTGTTGGGCAAATCCGGAATGTTGTGATTATTTAAGTCTTCCAGACCTATTGTTAAATGGGGATTGTGATTGTTTAGTTAAATTCTTATGTTAACTAAGGATGTGTACATGACTTTGCTTGGTGGTTTGACACCTGTTTTATGAACATTGATTGTTGTTCGTTTTATCGTGATTGGTCTTTTATATTGATTTTGGTTATATGTACACTTTGTAAACCTTAGTCAGAGAATGTAGATTCCCATGTTATGTTTAGGGGAGTGGCTATTTGTAAGGGCCGACACACAAAGTGGTGTTAGGGTAACTTACAAATAGTTGGTAAGTTAGTGATAATTAAATGACACATTAGTTAGAATAAAACTCTTAACAAGATATTTTGCCTCTCTTATGACTCTTGAGCTACTTCAGTCATGAGTATAAGATGAGAAGGCCTGGAATGGCAAATCGGTGTCTCGTTTCTTCAAGAGACATTCGATTCCACAATAGTATGCAATAGGGGCCGGGTTTCGTAAGAGGTTACGGGGTAACTTAAAGGTTGAAATTTGCGGAACCTAGGAAGAAACACCACCGGTGGCTGCATCGTTGTGTGATGACACTCCACCCTAGAATAGCAGTCAAGCTTGTAAAACGTTTAATTGTCATCACGGAAACGAAATGCTGGCTAATGAAAGTGCATTTATTGTACTGAGTGGGGTTGAGTAGGGTTGGAGTCTGGGTAACCTTATTACTATCTCTAGCGGGGGTGAACTAAGGGGTTTGGGGTGGAATGTGCACCTTGCCGTTGCAGGTCCACGGTTTGATCAGCATCTAGAACTTCATGGATGGAGGCTATAACTAGATCTTATGAATACTTCTTCATTGTAATTTTATAAATTTGTATTGTAAAACATCCCTCAAATGTTGTGAGGTGAACACTTGTAATTGTAATCATTATTGAACTACCTCATCAAATGGATGAGTATTGTATATTCTATCAAATGCAATGTATGGAAAAGCAATGTATGTACTTTATGTAATTATGAATGGAAATTTCAATGTTATGCAATGTTTATCTTTATATTATAATTTAATATGTGCAATGCAAAATACTTAAGTCACTTATGGAAAACTCAAAGTAATGTAACATCACTTAGCCTAATGAATGTATGCAACTAATTAACTTAATAATTAAACTTAAAAAATTATTACACCCTTATACACTATTGCGACTTCTTAGTTTACATTTAGGCGGGCATTACAAAGAGACATCAATGAATTCATAATAAAATTAATTGTTAGAATATTTAATGATCAATAGCCCCATAGGTTACATATTTGGTAGTGAGAAAAAATCTATTTAGTGAAGTAGGAACAAAGAAACTATAAGAATGTTTTAAAAATTTGTAGAATGATCACATCAAGATACTTTAAGAATACAAAAATTTCTAATCATCAATTCCTCCCCCACAAATTATAACATTTGATACTTCCACTCAATTTTAGCTCAAGTGATACAACTCAACAAGACATGGACACCTTCATGTTAAGGGTATCGTAATTAAAAGAGAAACTCAAATAGAGCAAGGTGGTCGAGAAGGAAAGAAATCAAAGTTTGATTGAATTTTTTAGTAATATATTGGGCCATAAGTTATCATGTATTTTGTATAAGTTAGATGATACATGCGATAATTACAATAATTTAAAGATAAAATATATTATCCATATAAATATTGAGGTAAATCTGAAAGATATTTTAATAATATGGATTCCAAATGTGTCATTAATGGGAGGGATCATCAAAAGTGAAAAATTTGATCCCAATTCCCCTACAAAGCTATCAAGTACATAAGAGGTGATGGGATTGATAATTGTTGGTAGAAAAGTATAACAATTCATACATAGTCAAGTAAATCCTACCACGTCATTTTACAACTAGTATGTAGAGCATAAGATTAAAGAGACACCATCTAGGCTAGGGACATGATATATGGGTCACGTACCATCCCATAGATATATGTATAGGAAAATGTATGTATAATAAAGGCAGATAAGAGATAAGAGGTGAAAGTAAGTAAGAATATATAGGAGAACATGTGTAGAGTATAGAGGAATATATATGATGATTTATACAATGTAAAGGAGATATAAGGATTTATGAATATACTCAAGTGATGATGATAATACATTAATCCTAGGATTCTATATATATGGTTTTATCTAATATTCATTTATATGTGGTAAAATAGTTGGTATTCCATCTGGATCAAATAATTGCTCCCTCTATATGATTGAGTTTGGGGTATAAACTACAACACTCAGAAAGTACTTTGGGCTCAAAATTTTGGATTTTTTTCCCTATTTTTCTTGCTATAATTGGTTCCATTACCAAGGCCTTGGTTAGGTTGTATAAAGGAATAAAATAGTCTTATTTTCAAAATTTTAAAATTGGCCATAGAAGAAGAAAGGAGAATGAGGAAGATATGAAATGTATGAAACTATCCTATTGGCGTCTATCTTGTGAGAGGGGGTTAGCTACCAAGGGGATGGAGAATGGAAAGGGGGAGGAATTTTGAAAGGAATTCTTGAAGAGATATGACCAATAAGAAAATTTATTGAAGAGATAATAAAGGAGTAATGTAATCCCAAACCAGCCACAAGAGAGATTAAAGAGTAGGTTGAATTAGAAAGAAAAAATTAACATGGAAAGTCCAAATGGATAAGAGAGAAGACAAATATAGATTGTTGAAAGAGAAGAAAGACACCACAAATGAATGGAAAATATGGAGAAAAGGAGAATTGAGTGTGTCATTGAGGGTGTTGTTGAGCATACCAAGGAGGGTGTTTCCAAAGGAAAAGAGAGAAAATAGAGAAGAAGAATGTAAGACCTTAGAGAAATCAAATTCATGTCAGGAAAAATCAAGACAATTGCTAAATAGTTTTAAAAAGAGCATTAACGATTATGGAAGATCTAGAAGGTTGTTGTTATGATCCTATCATAATACAAAGGTTCCACTCCTATTGAAACTATTCTAAATTCCTATAATCAAACTATATCTATCAAATTTGACAACCAATTTAAATGATAGATTTATTGAATTTCTAAAAACTCTAGAAAAGGTTCTATCTATTAAAGAAGAGTATTTGGAAGAATTAGTTAGTAGAAACATAAGGAAATTAAAGGAAGAAGAAATAGGAAAAGAAGAGGAGATCAGATTTAAATTGGGCAAATAATTATGCTCACTAACAAAGGTAAGTCCTTAACAAATAAGAAGATCTACCGTATCAATCATAGGAAAAAATAGAATAGATTTTGGATAATACAATTGGATGAAACACCAAAAATAAGTAGTATGGAGAATACCTAATGAAGTGGAAAGGTGGACCAGTATAAGAATTGTCATTTATTTCACAAGGTAAGATGGAGTTCCTTTAATTTTCTTTAAAATTGAAAAAGTGTGGGACTCACATTTCAAACAACCCCAGGTGTTTGATTCAAGAGAATCCTATATAAACCTATTGTATGCCACCATAGAATATAATTATGAATTGTGGTAGAGAAGTATAGTTCTAAAATAGATCACAAACATATAATCTAGATCTCAATATTTTTATATTATATTATTAAAATTTATCATTGTCAGAAGATCATATTTTAGAATATCCAACACACAATTCATCTAGAAAAGTGTGTATAACCCGTCCATACCTTATTGAATTCAAGCCTAAATATCTCAAGGCATCAAATAACAAAAAGGGCCTTTAGGTAAAATTTTATAAGGTTTCTTCAACGCCAAGTGCTTCACCAATGGATTTTGGTTAACCCACATGTTACATTATACATCAAGATTTGGGAAACCTTACAATGGATGCATATCATTACTAAATCTTGGAATTGGTATATAATCTCATATGAAACTCATTTGGAGTATATTTCAATCAATAGTTAATCAAAGATATTCAAGAACCATTATTAGGAGGATAGTAGAATTCTCGTGTTTATCATATCTTTGAATGTAATATTGTAATTTAAGCATGTGGCGTCTTGTGAGCCATTTATGGTTTGGTGTTATGATCCTAATAATTGTGGTTTCAGCAATTTGCCAAATTGACACTTAAATCATTTTTCTGAACTAAATCTTCACCAGCACTCTATAGCTGTAAACCGCGAGAATTTGAAGATGATGCAAACCAGAGTTTTGTGATTTTTTTGTAGATTCTAAATATATTTTTTTCAGTACTTGGAACCAACTGGTAATTCTTTTCCATCTCCTCAAACTAAGGCTTTTTCATAAACAACATTTTAAAAAGTGATGTCCACCTGTGATAATGCATAACTTTTTTCCATGAAGGATGAAATTATACCTTTCAAATTAGACGCAAAATCTACGATATTCAGTTCCTACACTTTGTTAGATAGTTTTTTATTGAATATTTTTCTTTAATCACGTTTCAAATTCAAACCAATTACAATTCATACATAGCACGACCAAGATAACTGCAGAACTTTTTGTGTATGTATCAAAATTCAATTTTTCTTTTTTGTTGGATCAAGGACATCAATACCTAGTACAAACATATTTTTCATAATTTTATTTTGATAATCTACTATTTTTCCACATGTTTAGAACAAAGATTTTGATTTTTGGTGAAAAACCCACATTCACAAGAAATAAAAAATAAATATAATAATCAAATTACATATATTAAAAATTATACTTTTTGGGAAGCTTATAATAAGGAATACATTAATTCTACGTGCATTGCAAAATTTAAATGAATTCATTTTAATCCTCCAATAGGGTAAAAATGCAAAGTGGTTTTTATCAAGATTAGGGTGTAAGGAGGACTCTATTATAGGTATATGGTTTAAAACTATAGGGTTCTCATCCAAGGGCCGTATTCAAAGTGGTTTGATTAGACCCTCTTAAATTGAACCAAAATGGAATCCTTTCTGTCATTTAAATCATTACATTTTCAAAAATATGTATTCTTGTGCAAAAATTAGATCTCCTTAAAGTGTAAACCAATTATTGTGGCAACACCCAAATACATGTGATGCCAATGAGCCAATTGTAAAAATTATATGAGATCAAATGAGAATTTCTTGTTATTATATACACCTATTATGTTGAATTGATTTTGTATATTCATAAAATCCTTCATTTGGAATTTCCAATCCATTGATACATCTAAGATTATTGGAGTGAAAATATACTAGTATAAAATTTATGTCTTGTTTTCAAGAGAATATAGTGTATAAGTATGCAAGGAATACCCATAAAACTTGATAGTTGGACATACAATTCAAGTTATACAAGGAAAACTTCCAAATGGTATCATCATTTCTTGAAAACGTTACAAAAAGAATTCTATACACTACAAACCATAAAATGAGGTCACCAAAATAACTACAATTTCACCTGCTGTTAATTTGTATATATAAACCACTCATGTAATTTGATAGTAGAGGGAGCATCATTTGTATATTTGACACCCATCACACACACATATAGAGTGTGTGTAAGGTTTCAAGATTTTGTATCATAATTTAGATAGTAGGAATATCACATTTAGTCAACATACAATATGGTCATATAATTGTGCATCATAATTTAAGAAATATAAGATGTTTTATTCACTGAGTAGGATGCAAAAGATGAGGGGTGTTCAACATATATTAAATTTATAAAATACAAGGCATGGAAAGGGAAAGAATGATGGTACAAAATCATGTATTAAAAGAGCCTAAACATAAGAAGAGTTGAATTACAAAGATAGTGGGTTTAGGTAATTAAGGTATGTCTATAATTCATATATTTTTTAGTTAGTAACA
This sequence comes from Sequoia sempervirens, assembly GCA_007258455.2. Classification (NCBI taxonomy): domain Eukaryota; kingdom Viridiplantae; phylum Streptophyta; class Pinopsida; order Cupressales; family Cupressaceae; genus Sequoia; species Sequoia sempervirens. Next base: position 39,869 of record VDFB02322827.1, read on the forward strand.
GTGTAATATATGAGTATTATTGTATATTTACAAGTTTGAGTGAGATCCACTCTTTTATAAGATCAAATGAAAGTTCATGGATTGTTCATACAAGGAAAATGGTGTGCTTTTGTTCCCCATGTATAGATTAAGGATTTGAATGAGTGTAATTCAAAAAAGGATGATGAATGGTTTGATCAATAAAAATATAAGCCCACTTGTGATATATCAAATTTTGGGAATAGTAAAACTCACAAATATGGAATTATCATTTGAATTTGACCATGTTTCATATCTAGCTCAACAAGTTATTATACTTTTATTTGATCTTATTTTGTTTTATTATTGTACCATTTACTAAATTCATCTTATTAAATGTGTAAATCAATACAAGGTATATTTTTGGAGTTATTATGGATGAAGATAATGAATAATAAATGAATTATTATTTGTTCCGTATTAAGGAAAAATAGAAATCAGGTGCCAATATCATAAATGGAGAGGATATTGAGTATTATATAGGATCAGTGGTTGTTTTTGGAACATGACATAGAAGGTACCTAATGAAGAAGTTTAATGTGTGGTTTTTTGAAGACTTTAACACACATATGAAGATTCTTCATTAGTATAACCTTGTTGTAGCATCAAATTTTCAATTGATCATATATGGGGGTAGACTATTGAATAAGAACTTGTCGAAAGTTCGTGAGTTTGACCACAAGGAAATACTAGAAACAATAAAGAATAGAGTACATCCACATGGTTCCTTAGATTTAATTGGTTGAATGAATCAAAGGTCATACATAGTTTATAATTATTCTTTGTACTTTTTAATTTTTTTATCATGTTATTGAATTCTTAAAATATATATTAGTGGTGCCAAAAAAGGTTCCACCTATTCGCAGTTGTTGCTAAGGTCTTGTTTTGACTATTTGGCAGTCCTATTCTCTTGATTGTAGATTAAAGGAGGGTATTCAATGTAAGATGATGCTAATCCAACCATGGGGATTATTCAAGAGCTTGACATTTTCATATATATACTTTTTCATATCTAGAAAATTGAAGCTAGAAATGGTCAAATAGATTATAAAAGTGAAATATTTATGTTATCAAGTTGATTGTATATATGTATAGCATAAACTATTTATAAGGGTTGGGAAAAATTAATGGAAACAATTGAAAATAATTCATACTTTGCACTTGAGGAAATAAAGCAATATTTTCTAAATGAGGTGTTTGTAATTCAATTTTCTTTTTATGAAATGAATTTATTCTCATATTTATTTTGAAGTAGTTTTTTTTTAAATGGGATAAATTAATATAAACATTTTTTTAATTAATTTTTGAATCAAATTTAAGTAAATAATTTAAAATAATTTCATTAAAAAGTGAATAGGTAGAAAATAGGTTCACCAAAATTGGAATGATAATAAAGGGGGTATGATGGACCTATTTCTCACTAATTCATTAGGAAATGAGATCCCCAAAAAGAATTGACTAACAACCTTTAGGAGAATCAACTCAATGTGAGAATCCTTCAGATTTCCTTATGCTTTGAGGATGGGAGTCAAGTTCAATCAACACTTTTTGGAGAAAAACTAAAAATATCAAATCAACCAAATTATGCCATCTTAAACTTGAAACAACAATATGAAACTCAATATTAGTAGAACCATAAAAAAAACTGCAGATCTGAGAAGGGAAGAAAGGTGTTTACTAATCACCAAAAGTCACTTTCTGGAGGCAAACTTGGACTCATTCGCCCATGGGTGAATGGGTCTTTTGTAAGGGTTTTCTACAACTTCCCAGAGCCTCTGATACTAATTTATAACTTTTGATTTTTCTAGGTTTCAATGTCGAAAAGTTATAAATCAGATCTGTAGGTTAAATTTTGTGATTTAACAACTTTGACAACTTTTGCAACTTTGACAACTTTTTCGATCTTTCTCTTCAAGCTTGGTATTCAATTCCTCTTCAACCTAAATCTGCAACACACACACACAAGATGGGAATTTTTTTTTGTTTTTGGTGAATGGGGGTTTTCCTTAGTCAAACCCGATTTTGGTAATCAAACCTTGAATTAAAATAAAGCATGAAAGAGAGAATGAAGAATGAACAATTCTATGTTACCACTCAACAAACCCTTGAATGAACCTTGATAATGAAGATATTGGAAGGTCTACAACTTGCATGAAATGGATTTAATGGATGTGGATCTTGACACTTGAATAATTTTTTAAACACTTGAACTTGTTCTTGAAACCTACATCACAATGTTAGCTTAAGAAAAACATGATGCAAGAAGACTTTGACATCATGAATGGATCTTTAATGCTGCAATAAATCTCTGATAATTCTGCTCTTGAATTCTCTTGATCATCAACTTTGGCTCTTGTGAAATTTCTCTTCAAAGTTCTCTTATAAATCTTGAAAATGCGAGCTTCTTAGATGTTGAAATGATGAAATAACCTTGTATTTATAGGTATGTATCCTTAATTTCCTGAAATTCAAATATTACAAGCGAACATTGAAATATGGATTTGGGGACCTTAAAATACCACAAAAAACATATTTTAAATTTAGGTTCAAAGGACTAGGGCGGACCCATTTTCCCATGGGAAAATGGGTCCCAGGTACTTATTCCTATAACACACATTACTCAAGGTAAAGTGTTATATATTGTTATTAATTATTGTTGGGGTTTCCCTTCATAAAATGTAATCTATGTTGAACAAGACAACTGAGAGGGGGGTGAATCAGTTGTAGCAAATTTAAACTTTAAAACATTCACCAAAACTTAGATCAATCACAAATCCTTAACTCTGCTAAAAATATTAAACATTAAGTGCAAGTACAAAAATTGAAAACCATCACATAAACATAGTAACACCAAATTTATGTGGAAAACCCAATAAGGGAAAAAACATGGTGAGGATTATCTCACAATATAAAGAATATCAAAACCGATTACAAAGGCTCACTTTCATAGAAAGGCTCACTATCAGTGAAAGGCTCATTGCCAAATAGGACTAACTCTCTAGATCTGGACTCACTGTCCAATCAGGGTTAACCACTTGGAGGGCTAACTACTACAAAGATACAAAGAAGATAAAATGCATATGTTTCAAAGAGAAGAAAATCTCAATGCAACTAAGATTTCCACTACAATTCACTCAACCACTTGTAGATATGCATGAATGATTGAGTACACATTCAACTTATGCATCCACAAATAGCATTTAGAGTTTCACTAATCTTCCGCACTCACATCACATACACATAATGATTCACATCTATTTCACATCTATCTGATCTATTTTATTTTGTACTTATTCTTGAAAATGGCCTTTCAACACCACAACTCATCCTATATTTATAATTCATCTCAACTCTTTGAAAATATCCAAAAGTTGATCTGATTAGGATCTAGACTAATTGCACAATTGAATGCTTAATCTAAATGTTAACTTGATTCAATGCTTAAATGAACAAATTGAACATCATTCAAATGCTTAATCAACTTAGCATAATAAAATGATAACCATGATAATGAACTAGAAGAAAGAGAGAAAAAAAAGAAGAGATCAAACGCAATTGATAACGGAGTTTTCCACAATCATGACTATGTCTCTGTGCCTGCCCCAATAGAGTGAGACCAATTTGATTAACTCCAAGAATTACAATTACAATTGCAC
>VDFB02322828.1:0-34350 GCA_007258455.2 Sequoia sempervirens
TACTTTTTATTAATCTCAAATATTTTGAAAGGTGTTTTCTTATTAAAAATGGCCCTTGGTCCATAGGTTTTTCCTATCAAGAGGCTACCGGTTTATTAGTGAAGTTGAATAGCTTACAAACAACCCACCAAGAATAAAGTCTTATTGAATGCAAAGACCAAATATTTAAAGGCATGAGGTCAAGAGATCAAGCCTAAGCCAATAAATACACCTCAATATTTGGTCAAAAGTTAGAAAGTTCAGTATTCATACCTTGATCCTTCCAATAAAAATGTGTTTTCCTATATTTCAAATATATTGAAAATCTATAAACAAAGATATCATTTATAATATAAATATAATAGCAATCTATATTATATTACACAAAAATGTATTCCAATACATTTTTTTTTGTTAGAAATCTCATTTTATGGCTTTTTCTTTTTAGAAGTTAGGGTTGGTACCCTAACTTCACCTTCAATTAATCCTGTGTGGAATTTCAAAATCCTCCCATTTTTCTGTTGACTTGTAGTAGTCCACAACTATAACTTTGTTTAGGGCTACCTCATCAAATATGATGCCACATCAGCATGTTTTTTGTCAAGATGTAGTTGACCAATACTTGTGTATTCACATCATGGATAGTTGAGCACTGATGTGGCATCACATGATTGGTTGCTTTTTAGATCAAAAGAATACATTTTGTTCAATTATGGGTAGTCATGTCACAAACTATTGGTCCAATATTGATAAAATTATTAGGCATTATATAAACAACTACTATCACAACTATTGAAACATGCTCAACTATTGAGTCCTTTCCCCTACATATCTATTTATCTTGTCCTCGTCCTATCACTTTGACTTTAGGATGTGATCCTATACGGACCACTTTTTGAAGATTTTATTTAATATTTTTAACACATTTTATAATGCATAATCTCACTTTAAAATGTAATATTATTCCAAGCTTTTTAATATAAATATATGAAAAACATCAAATCAACCAAACAAAGTGGGAGTGACATCACTTGGGTTATGTGGGGCCACCTTAATGGGGTACACAACTAAAAGTTAAAAGCAATAAATATGATTGAGAACTTTTGTTTTAATGCTTGGATGTTTATTGTGGTCCTCGGTAGTTTTAGTTGGATTCCCTTAGTGGAAGGGAACGATTATAGTTTTCAATCATTACCACAGGCGTTGACGGAATCATTTCTCGTGCCAACTTACGGAATATGAATTAATGAGATAGACATTGTCACCTCCTCAAAGAATGTGTAACTACTTTATTATATTCATTTGTCTTGGGATTTCACCATGGTTAAAGTTAGATAGCTAATTTAAAATAAAATAAAAATTTATTGGAGGAATTTACATATTTTATAATGTTTTAGTATATTTTGTATTGGATTAAGTTTTGGGAAGTGTTTTTACATTTTTTAACTATTTATGATAAGTGGTGCATTTTATATTAAAATATAAAAATTAGTAAGATTAGTTCATATTAAAGATGGGTGAAATAGAATACAATTTCAAAAATTAAAGTTAGATTTCAAAGATAAAACATGCACAATCAAATCATTATGTAGTTAGGCAATACTATGAGGAGGAGATGGAATATCTATTCAATTTCGCTAATAAATTTAGGATTATTTAACAAAAATTGTTAAACTTTTAAAGATTATATGTCTAGTATTAATTTTGCTTATTTAAAAGATTATTATAGGAATATCAATATGTTACTTATTTCTATGAGTATTATACATGTGGGCAATTGAATGAATGTAAGTGGCCACAAGCATGTTAAAACAATTGATTGGGCTATTTTAACATGATGACCCAAAGTTCATAGTGTGTTAGGAACACCATGAATGGCTATTACTGGTTTATTGACTTTTTGTTTTTCTTGACTTGTATGATGAACAATATTTATTTGGTTTTCAAGCACTTGTGTAAAGCCAAAAATAAAAATTGTATCAATTAAGTTTTTAGAAAGATCATTAGAGGGAGTAATAGAAAAAAATAGAGGAAGTAAAAGGTAAAGAAGTAAAGTGTTTAACACGAGATACATGTTTAAGATCTTCAAGGACATCATCTAACACATCAAAATCTTGTTTTGAAAAGATATTGTTAAATGCATTAAAGGTTTGGAAGAAGAGTTCCAACATAATTAGATGACATTCATTCACTAAACAAAAAATGCATAAGAGGTTCTAAGTCAAGTTCACCAAAATGTAATGGGGGAACTTATTCTAAGTAGAAGACTTCTACTCTAGATTAAATAACTTCCATATTACCTTAAACCAAAATATTTTTATCACCTAATACAAAAATAAAAGAAATAGGTATGTTGAAAATATGCATAATACTTTCAAAAGAAAACTAAAAACTAAACTATTCTTTTCAAACTATCTAAACATTGAAAATATATAATAGATATTAAAAAAGTTTTTTTCTAGTTGTTTACAATAGAAATATAAAACAAACATATAAAATAACCTAGCATCAAATATTGGAGCTCATTGCCTAGAACACTTGTGCATCACATGGATGTTTGTGTGTCACACTATTGTTCATACAACTCCCATACCAGAAAGTCCTAAAACATATAGCTTTATTTCTTAACTTTGTCCAACCTACAAACATAAAGAAATAAGGAAAAATATTTGGGTTGTTTAGGTGTTTTCCTTAATTGAGCCCTTGCATTAGTCTTTCAACCTCCATAGATAGCCAAATTAGATAGATTGATAAAATTATATACTCTTACTCCTAAGTGCAATCAAGAATAGAAATTAGTAAAATAAATAGATACAAATTATAATCCAATGTCAACCCTAGTCTATGAGAAAAACCACCATTGCAAATAATACAATAATAACAAAAGAAAATTATTTTGCACCAACAAGCTTGCTCAAGAAATAAAGGACACAATACTAAAGAGTACACAATATTATTGATCTAATACTTGACAATACATTACCAGCAATGTGAAGTTCTTAAATGGATTGAAAGGACATGCTTGAATACTCCTTTCAAACCTTCAAATAGGTAGGACAAACAAGATAATGTAACAAGTTGTATATAGCTTTAGTGGAGTTTTTGGTAGAGTTCCTTTGAGTTTTAGGTAGAAATATGGATATTTGTAGAAAATTAGAATTCCCTTTTAAAAATGGTAATATATATGGTTTTGTTTATTCAAATGGGGTAAAGCTAGGTGCTACTTTTGTAATCAAACATTATAACAAGTTTCATAGACTAGCCACATGAAAAATGAATTTTTGAAATTCAAGAATCCCTAAGATAATAGTGTATAATGAGTATGTCCACATGCCACACTACTGTTTGATAGAATTATTCAAAAAAATTGCATGTGTTTTCACTAAAAGGATTAAAAATATATTGTTTGTCTCAAAATGTGGGCAAGCCTTTGGTGTAAAGTGGAGGATTTAAATAGTTCTAAACATGGTATGGGAATGGATGCTAAAGTGGGTTCAAAATACAAGATGAAATGGTCCAAGTACATAATTTTATATGTTATAATGAGAATAAATAAAATTTAGATTTAGGGTTCTATTATACACTTAAAGATCCCAAAACCTCAAATTCACAATATGAATTAATACTTGACAACCCAAAGTTCATCAAACAATCATATTGTCACCATCACTGGCCAAATTAGCAAGTACATAGGGAGGCCAAGTAGAGTGAATGGATATAATGATTAGATAAAAAATTAAATTAAAAATATACATCAATTATTGAATCCAAAACCTAAGCACCCCTTGTGCCTAACTACAAACATTTCTCAATATCCTATTCCAATCACAAGTATATGTAAACATAATTGAATTTAGATGGTGTGTTAACAAAAACCATGTAATAACCATGAGGTCCCCCAATAATTTTTGAGGAACCTCTATTGTGATGTTATCTTTGGGAGGTGCTCAATTAAATTTAAATGAGAGAGTTTCATAATAAAGGTTAAGGCTTTATATAGGATATTTAATCAGGGTGTCTAGCAAATTAGATAGGACTATGAGACCCACAAATTCAAAACCACTCACCACATGAAATTTCATGCAATGGTATAGGAGATTGTTGAGGTTGAAACCCTTGTAGTGATTTGAGAATTTTTTTACTTATTCATAGAGCAGATACCTAGATTGTTAACACTAATTTTGACCAATGCGAGAATTATAAAACCACATACACATCATGATCTAGTTGTGTTCTATATTTAGTGGTTTTTAGGTTGAGTTAGATGATGATGAACCTAAGATGCACCTAAATTGATTAAATAGATGAGATAGTTCTTACAAATATTATCTTTAGTGAGAAAATTTAAGTTTATTGTCAATTAATTTGTCTAAATTATATTTGTATACATATGACCACTCAAAATTGAATACATTATTTTTAAATATTAATTAAATATTCATATTTATGAAATAAAATCTTAATCAAAATATATTTATATATGTCAATATTAGGTATCATAGAGTTTCATGCCCAATAGATATCCTTTAACTTTTCCTATTATATCATCCTATAGTAGAACTAGTTGTATAAAAGAAATCAAGATATTCATTAGAATCTTGAAAATATTTATAAAATGTCAAAGATATTTGTTTGAAACAACATAATCTAGGGAAATTCACACCATCTATAGATAGGATCTTCTCATCCTTTATTTTTTATATCCAAGTATATATTTATAATGTATATTATTCACCAAATAATTTTTACTATATTGTGTATTGTTTATCTATTAATATTTTTCTTGGGTTATTTTTTTGGATTAATGGTCACCACCTAGGTTGGTTGTAACATACCTAATGTTTACTCCACAATTTTCACCTAAGTTTTAACTCAAAAAGTGAATAAAACAAGTTTCCAAAAATAGGGAAATGAGTTTTTCCTTTTCAATAACATAATTGCACATTGCATATATAATTTGCACACATCATTGCATAAATGAAATAACATTACATGATTCCAAGTAAATGAAACTTTTTTTTCAAATATAGATTACGATTGATTCATGATCATATTCATATACATATTCAAACTCACAAGAGTTCAATGATCAAGGTGTCCTCATTTGGATCACACTTATTTTGTTTTGTAGGCCTCAATTATTGTCTACAAGAGGGAGAGCATCACCCAAGCACTTTTCCATGGACTTAGCAGTCCCTCACACATCTTCCTAATTGGAAGTGGCTCTATCCTTCGACAAAGAGTTTGGTATGAAAACATCTAATAATGCATATCTAAGTATCTAGTGTTGTGCCCTACATAACTAGTATGGTCGTACAACTATGGATACCTTCCAACTATGCATGAAACTACTGACTATCTATGCAAACTTAGAGTGTGTAGCGAACTAAAAAAGTGTATGCAATGACTTCTACCCTTACTTTGGCCAAAGTTTTGATATATACTATCAATTCCACTTTCTAAAGAAGTGGTGTCATAAGTTCACCCACCTCTTACTCGACTTGGAAACCCTAGTGACATGTTGTTAACACTTCTCTTAGTTTGACCCAAAGGTTAACTATCTTTAAATAAGATCTCTTACAAAAGTGATGGCACACTAATATCAATTTAATCGATCAAAATAGATTTTAATTGGGGTGATCCCACAATAGTGGTTTACACTTTTTGGGATGTATCTTGATTTTTGCTAAAATCACATATTTTGAGAAAATATAATGTTTTAAGCCTTGAAAAGTTCCATTTAAAGGATTCCAATTGAAGAATGTTTTATCGAACCATCTTAGACCAAAACTCCCTTGGATAGAACCCTGCTAGTTTTAAACCATACCTATAATGGAATCTCCTTTACACCTATCAAAATGTTGATAAAAAACTACTTTTGATTTACCTTTTGGGGGATCAAATGAATTCATTTAATTTTATTTTTTTGTAAGTACATAGTTTCTCAAAAAGTATAATTTTAAATATGTTAATTTGATTGTTATTTTTTTTTATTTTTTTTTGTAAATGTAGGGTTTTCACCAAAAATCAAGCTCTATGTTCTGCACATGTGGAAAAATAGTATATTGTAAAAAAAAATCTGAAAAATATGTTCCGACTAGGTATTGAAGTCCTTGATCTAGTAAAAAAAATGAATTTTGATACATACAAAAAAAAATTATGTTGTTTATGGTCTGCCTATATCTAAATTGTAATTCATTTGACTTCAAAACTTTATTAAGAAAAAATAATTCAATAAAATGCTATGAAACCAAATCAACGTGCTAGATATCATAGTTATAAAGCTAAATTTGAAAAAAATAGAATTTTATCCTTCATAGAGAAAAAGTTATGTTGTTTACGATGAGCATCACTCTTTAAAAATGGTGTTTACTGATTAAAATAGTTTTCGAAGGAAATGGAAAAAGAAATGCAATCTGATTCAAATATATATATATATATATATATATATATATATATATATTTAGAATCTACAAACAAAATGTCACAAATCACTAGTTTGCATCATCTTCAAATTCCTCATGGTTTAGTAGCTATCAGTGCCTGAAAGTGAAGATTTTGTTTAAAAATTTTAGTTTAATGTCTATTTTGGCCAAAATTTGTAAACCAATATTGTGGGATCGTGCCCCTTGAAATCTCTTGAATACCCCATTACATACTTGTAACAATTCGAGTCTGGCAATTGCCTTATATTCAAGTATTACCATAACTCAAAGATATAACCTATTATCCTACTTAAGGGTTTTGAGCTTTTGAGAACGTAATTCCTCTTCTCAAGGTTAAAACTACCATCATAAAGAATATGTTTAAAATAATATCTTTCAAAAGATAATAAAGAAAAAATGATTTCAAACCCTCTTGCTGAAAAATGAATATATAGACTCATTCCAGACACTATAAATATAATATTGTGCTATTAGGATAATATCACATTACCCTATTTAGCTTCTCTTCACTATATTAAACAAGCAATATAATCATGATAACTACTTATCATGCTCTTCTAATTCCCTAATCCAACTTATTTCTCATGTTTCTAATTTAGCTCTATACATAGATAATCTAGCTATTTGTACATGCACTCACATACTTTCCAATAGCAATAATTCCACACAAAGATAACACAAGAAATTTCAAACAATAGTAAAACTTAGAATCAAAATGAAAAATGAGAGAGAAAAAGAGATATTTAACCTACCTAGATTTAAATGGGTATGTCCAGGATCATCATGGAAAAAACAGGCCCTTAAGTGGCGAAAAATTTAGAAAAATCAGAGTTAGGTAACTTAACATAAAAATTTGAATAAGTTATCTTTATTATTTCAAAAATATGTAAGAATAAAATTTTTAGCAAATTGAATGTAGTTTCTAAACTACTAGGTTTTTTAAATCTATTTGGTGAAAATTTAAAATTTCAATGCAATAGTACTTAAATTCCGGAAAAATAAGAAGTAGGTCTAAATAACCACCCTAACCACAATAAATGATAATATTTTTTATAATATTTTAGATATAAGTAGAGGACTCATGTCATGTGATGCATATTTTTATAATTTTTCCACCAAATAAATAATTATGAATTTTTATTACAACTTTTAAAAATAAAACTTCATGATGTTTGACCACCTTAACTTGGTCAAAACTTCATGAAATTCATTTTTTAATCCTATAGTATGCAAAGCATAGAATGTGACACATGTTTTGATTCAAAAGGATACGCTTGAAAGCTATAGATGTTTTCAATCACCTATCAATTAGGACTTAGTCATAATTCAAATAGAAAATGAATAATAATAATTTATTAAATTCAAAGTAAAGCATAATTTATATTAGTGGAAAATTGAGAATCTCCTTTAAAAACTCTTTTCGTTTCATCAATTTTGGGTAAAAAAAAGTCGTCAACCACATACCCATCATATCGCCACTTTTTGGCCTATCATGATCCTACACATACTCAAATAACTTCTGTAAATCCTTGCTTCAATATGCAATGGCTCATCCTATTGCCTCCTCTATTCAAAACTCTCCTCTCTATCCTTGCTATTCTCTCTTGCCTCTACTATGACAGCTACAACTACCAAGTAAAACTTAACTAAGAAGAGTAGCCTTTCCACTCTCTCTTGACAATTTGAAATGCAGATTTCCAAATATACTTGCTCACAATACGCTATCTCCTCACAATATCATAGCTATTTTTGAACACCTGGAATACTGAGAGGGGGTTGAATCAGTATTCCCTAAAATTCATTAACTTCATCAACTTAAATATCCATTCAATGCATCACATTAAACTTATAATAATAGAAAGGAATGTAGAAAGCATGCATCACATCAAATAACACAATAACACCATATTTTATGTGGAAAACCCAAAAAGGGAAAAACCATGATGAGGATTAGCTCAGAATATATTATAACCAGTTATAAGATATTATAGAATGACTGACCTCCAGGTGGACTCACTATCTAGAAAATAGAAGAAATGGCTCATTGAGCTAGAGATTTGAACTAATACATTGCATCTATAATATGTTGAAGATAGTTCCAATTAAGCCCTATAAACTAACTTAACACACTTGGGTGAAGCCACAATAGTGGTTTACAATTTGATGGAGGAAGGAAAACTGAGAAAAAATGACCCCATGGAAAAAAAAGTGATTTTGGGGGTTCGTACGAACCTAGAAGTTCAACCGAACCAAAAAGGGGTTCGACCGAACCAAAAAGGGGTTCGATCGAACCTGGGTTCGAGCGAACCCCTTAAACTTTTTCCTGCCAAAAACAAAAAAAAAATGCATATGAAAGGGGTTCGAGCGAACCCTGGTTCAAATGAACCCCTAGGGGTTTGCTTGAACCCCTAGGGGTTCATACGAACCCCCCTAAATCCTCATCCCCTCCTTGAGGCACACAAAAAACCTAAATTTTGGCACTTTGAAGCTCAGGTTGAGGATGAAAATGGAGGAATCCTCACAAAACCAACTGGAATTAGGTAGTCCTTGGAACGAACTATCCAACGAATATAATTTTAATATGTTTTGATTTTATTATTTATTTGTTTTTTTAGTTTTATTAAACATAGATTTTTCATCGAAAACAAAGGTCTCTATTCTACACATGTGGAAAAATAGCAGATTATCAAAAGAAAAATTTGAAAAATATGAGTGCACTAGATATTGAAGTTATTGATCCAACAAAAAAAAAAATGAATTTTGATATATACAAAAAAAGTTATGTGTTATACAGTTGCGCTATGTCTGAATTGTAATTGGTTTGACTTCAAAACTTGATTAAAGAAAAAATATTCAATAAAAAACTATCTGACCAAGTGGAAGCACTAGATATTGGAGTTACGAATCTAAATTCGAAAGAATTAGAATTTTATCCTTGATGGAAAAAAAGTTATGCATTATACGGTGTGCATCACTTTTTTAAAATGTTATTTTCTGAAAAAAAAACCAATTTTCATGGGAGATGGAAAAAGAAGTGTAATCTAATTCCAAAAATTTTGAAAAAAATATTTTTAGAATCTACAGACAAAATTTGATGAGAGTCTAGTTTGCGTCATCTTCAAATCCTTCATGGTTTAGCTGCTATAGGTGCCCGAATGTGAAGATTTAGTTAAAAATAATAATTTTAGTGTCTAGTTTGGCCAAAAATTGTAAACCACTATTGTGTGATCACCCACTCCATGCTTCACCACTTATTAACCTCTTTGCACACTACTTTGCTTCAAACCTCGAGCACACTTAATTATCTTACATCTCAAACATCACACCACATACTTCGTGCAAGGAATTAACCTTGTATGTATACCACTTCCAGCACAAACATAAATTAGGTTAGCCTAATTGATGTATTATGTATTCTCATAACTTTTCGGCTGAGAACACTAACAGACACAACCCAAAACATATACATAATCAAAATAGGTTGGCATAACCTATAATTACTCTCATAAGTCCGATCCACACATCATTTAATCTTGCACAACCTCAAACCCTTTAGGTCATCACCACTGGTGAAGCAACAATGGAATGAACCAATTGTTCATCCACAATTTGACACACATACCTCCAAAGCACTTGACACATGGAACAAAGACACTTCTGAAATCTATAAACACTCCCTCAAAATCGCATATCATAATAATAATTTGTGATGGAATGCAAAGCATTCTAATCAGGTACTTTGTCACTATAACTTTGTCATATCCAAACCGATACTCTGTCAACTACAACTTCAACTATGGAGGGCTTCAAGATGTGAAACCTTGTATTTATATTCCTCCAACATACTCCAAAAATACCTTAGAACTGCATGGCAAGATTCTTCATAGTCGAGCAATGCGGACCTCAAAACTAGTTTATTGTACATTGGAAATTGTACTATGGAATTAAGAAATTCTACAAACATTTGGTATGTTTTGGATCAACAAAACTGCATTTATATAATGGGTTTCCATCACTACATTTACTCATGCTCATTAGACATCAGCTATACATCACTGTTGACATCACTGCAATGTTGATATCAATGAAAACACCATAACAACATCATCTACCATGCATCTACCAATCTTCTCAATAACAAACAAAACTTCCAACAATCTCCTCCTTTATCATTGATGGCAACACATCCTTCAAAATATCTCAAACTACTCCCCCTTTGACATTAAGGGAAAGGGGCTCTCAATATCAAGCTTTTCAAACTATCTCAACTATTCTCCCTTTTTGCAAATATACATGTATATACATGAGAATAGCTCCCCCTTACAATGTTATCCATAAAAATGATAAAAAAAATGTACTGCAACATTCTATAATATATTTGCATATGTGCAAATAAATCTGAAACTACATAAATAAAATAGAAATTTACATAATCAACTAGAAGAAGGTAGAATACTTTTGTAAGAAACCTTCAACTTTGCAAGGTGTGCCTCCCAATCCTTCTCCCCAACATCCCAAACCTTCTGTGTGAAGGCAAGCATGCAACACTAGTTCTCAAATTACATAAGGATGTATTCTCCTTCATCTAGTGAACTAGGTACCAGATTCTTTTGTTCCAACTTTTGTGCACTTGCTAATACACTAGTCAAGGGGGTAAGCCTTTCACTTACCAGATCTCTAAGTTGATTGTACTATATTATTATCTTCTCCTTTTGCTCTTGAAGCTAGAAAAATTATCCATGCAGATTTTCTATAGCCATCCTTGTAGCCATCTATATCATTTACCAGATCATATGCTCTAGAGGCCTGATCAATTTGTGACTCAATGGAGTCCATTTCATCCTTTATGCATTTTGTAGAACTAGGCCATTTCAAACAAAACTGAAATAAATTCTTTGCTTCATCCAAACATTTCTATACATTTTTCATATTTTCTTGTATTTTTCCATGTGCAACACTTCACTTGTTAGATATTTTGATCAATCTCCTGTCATTGACCTTCTTTGTTATCTCTTATTAAAGCCTCTCTTATAAATAGATAGAATATTCCTTGAAAGAATCTAGCAGTAACTTCAATTTTTATACACCAAATGCAAATCCATCAATTGTTGCACTGGGGATACCTTCTTGTAATACCTTAACTAATTCTTCAATTAACTTTGCACTCTTTGGGTGAGTTTTTAGTATCCCCTTTCTTGTGGAGGAATGAAAGGAATCACCAAGTTGTAGTTTCTGTAGAGGAGAAATCTTACTCATTTCCAGTTTTCCCTATTGCATAGGTAGCTACAACAGTTGTGAAGATTCCATTGGTTGGAACTATAGTTGCATATCTAATAAATATTTTAAGGAATCTTTGAAAGCTCTAAAGGATTCACCAACCGTTTTTAAAATTTTCCTTCCTTCTTCTCATCAGCCTTTTCTTTGTCACCAATGCTTTCTTTATCTTTTCTATCACTCTGCTCCCTATCTACACACTATCAGACTCTTCCTCAATCTTCTTCTCTTCTTCAACTAATTTCACCTTATCTTCTGAAGGAGGCATGTATCCAATTTTTTGTGCCTTTGAATTCTCTGAGTTCTCTTGTGTAACTTCTTCCTTCTTCTCTGCATTTTTCTCCATGTCTGAAGCGGGTGAGCCTTGTTCTTCTTGCATTTCATGATCCCTTTCTTCTCCAACATTCTCCATCACTGTAGAGATACTAGCTGTAGCCACACCTTCTTGCATATTTTCTTCCTGTTGCTCAATCTCATGTGAGTGTACGCATGTTGTGTATTTTCAAGTTCATTCATTTTTGGGACAAAAGTGTCATGTTGCATTTCACTTCCGTTTTCTGAAGACATTCCCAAATCTTTAGCTAGATCTGCAATCTTTTTTATTGTTTCATTTATCAACCTCTCAATATCTTCCTTATCCATGATCATTAGGGTACTAACTCTCTATTTTGTCTTAAATTCTTTGTTATATATTTGAGCCAATTTAGCTTTGTCCTAATTAGTGAGAGAAGAACCAATCTTCTCCAAGGAAAAAGTTCTCATTTTTGCATCTTCATCAAATGCTTCTTGCCTTCTTGCATATAACACCTTTTAAATCTTCAAATAATTGATCCTCTAAATTATATATCTTTCATGCCAACATCAAATGCTACAATATACTTGACAATGTCCTCTTCTATGGTTGTCTTGTCAATATCATCTACAATGGGATATAATGCAACTATTTCTTCTAGATTCCCATACTCTACAATACTGCTAACCAACACTTCAAGTTTCATTGGGCTTTATTTCTAGACTAGAGGAGATTTATCCTCCTTTCCTTTTCCTTTCAAGGGATTTTCTCTTTCACCAATCTTTTCTCTTTTCTAAATAATGAATGCTTTCTTTTGCTTCTCTAATTCTTCCTCACTATTAGTATCCACAATATCCACCTTTTCTTTCTTTGTACTTGCCTCTTCTCTAGAGGCTTGAGGCATTCTCTTCTTCTAGACCAATTTAGGTCCTTCCTCTTCTTCTTCTTCATCCTCATACCCAACATACCTTTCTCTTGTGTCTTTTTCTTTCCTTCTCTATGGAGGATTTTTTTCTTTTACAAGGGCACTAGTTGACTCTTACATCTTAGCTCCAACAATAGATTTAGTCATGGAGGACTTAGGAGCAATTGGAGAGGGGGTAGAGGTCCTACTTTACCTTCTTGTATTGGGGACACCTTCTATAGGACTAGATATGCTTTTGGATTTCTCCACAAGGCCCTTAGGTAGACCCATCATCTCCACTCCTTGCACCTTCATCTTCTCAACATTTTTCTTGATTTCCTTTTGTGTTTGCTCCATATGTACTACACATGATTTTTTTGCATATGTGCCAATATTTCTTCCTTAGGATCTCTAGGAATACTCAATTGATATATGTTCTATCACATCAGTAAGAACATCCTCTACAACCTCATATCCTATTTCAAGAATCCATACCATCCTTGGTTCTATAACTTTCATAATGCAACAATCTTTGTTGACCATGAAGATAATGCCATTTTTGTACTTCTCAACAACACTTTTGGGAATTGTTTCTCTTGCTTGCATCTTTTCTTGGAAATTTTTAAAGAAACCCCACAAACCATACTTCTGAGTATCAACATCACCCAATCTTCTCAAGTGGTCTTTGATTTGTGTAGCAAGCTCTAGAATATCACCCAATCACACAATGTTCTTCATGCCAGGAAATTCTCTAAGAAAGTAAAATAGTAAGAATGTAATCAAGATACCATATTGGAAAGGGTACTAAGACTTTGGTCTTATATAGATTTTCCAACAACTTTTTCCTTAAAAATTCACAAGTCTGCATCTATGCCTTTCTTCGCCATCTCCTGTGCAGTATTCCTTATTGTAGCAAAAACAAAGTTTAATTTGTTTGTGATGAAAATATTATATCCAATCATCATGGATGCATACTTCATAGTCAGGTCTTCAATTTCCTTTACTGGTTAGGGATCTCTTATCAAATTTGCACCAGTTAACTTCATCACCACTTTATTTTTCACCCATTTAAGACCTAAAACTAGTTTGGTAGAACATAACCCTGTCACAACCCTAATGGCTTCCTTTATGATCATCTATGGCAGGTCTAGCAACATGAATCTGTCATGAATTCTACTGAACACATATCTATCCCATTCATCCACATAACACAAAATAGGGAAATTGTTCCAAACATCTAATTTCTTCTCTATCAAACTTTCATATTATAATTTCAATTCAAAGTTATCATCGGTTAACTTTTCTACCCAAAATTCTCCCAACTTCGCATGATTATACTCATCCAATTTTGCATGAATATAAATCATCACATCCTCAATATGCAATACACCATAAGGAATATGTGAAAATGCACCTTTTGGATCCGTCACCTTGGATTTATCGGGGTGCAAGTCTTAAACTTAGGTCGAGGATGATCCACAACTTTAACTACTTGAGGTGTAAAAATTTTGAATAACTTCTGAATCAAGGGATAAGAAAGAAACTATAAATACCTTTGAATCCTTGTTGGTTAGGTTTTCATGTGACACTTTGGAAACACTTCACTTCACCTTTGCTATACTCTTCAATTTTCAAGAATTCAATCACAAATGATCTTTTAATATGTGAAACCACTTATAAACACCTTTTGAATGACCTCAAAATCATTTATTGCATTGATTCAAAGTTAGGTAAAAAAGTTGGTAACCTTAATGATATCATCGTGCAGGCACCTTGAATCTCTCCACAAATTTCTGCAGTAAGAGATTTTTCATCGGTGATTTCACCAGTAGATCAAACATATCAAAATACACCTTGTATCAACGTGTTGAAGGCATCAACACCATATCATTGGCAGGGTTTAAATATTTTATGATAAAACTCACCCTGGGCCAAAGCTCTTCATCTAGTTTCAAAAGGAAACATCTACACCAGGAGCTAGCAAATACTCATTCTTCACTTCGATCTCTTCTTTCTTTTTCTAGATGTTGTTCATTTCATTCTTCATCTCAAATGGATCCACATTCATTATTGAATTAGCCTTCTTTTTTGGAACAAAGGGTTTCACATTCTTGCTTCTGCAAAGCTTTGTTATGTGTTTTGATTTGTTTCATTTGTAACAAGTGACACCTTTTTGAACAAGCTCACTTCTTTCATTCTAGATCTGAATCCATTAGTCTTATATCCAAATCCATTACATGTATAACAATAGCCATTGATAGATTGAAACATCATGCCATTATTATAGTCATTCTTCATTTGATTTTTGAATTCACTAGCTCTATGACCAAATCTATTACATGTATAACACTGATCAGGAAATGTTTAAATATTTTGATTCATTCTACTTCTACATTCAATAGCCTTATGTCCAAATTTATTGTAGGAACAATAGTAACCATTGAAAGAAAAATACCTTTGTGCATTAGGTTGTCTGATAGGAGGCCTTTTGAAATATTTCTTCTAGTTCTAGAACTGTTTGACATTGCTCTTCTTGTCATTCTTCTTCTTAGCATTGTTTGGGGTCTAATCTATCTTTAAAATTTCCCCTTTCTCAAACCCTAATCCTTCTTTGTGCTTAGAATCCTTTTGTCCAACAATCATCTCATCAAGCAATGTAGAGCTCTTCTTGAATTTGTCTTCTTGAAAATTGAAGAAATTCTTTCTCAACTATTTAGCCTATTGCACACCCAAAACTACATTTTCTCCCCCTATTGGGATGGAAAACATTTAAAAATATATAGTTTACAGTATCCTATTTATATTTTGATATGATGGTTTTGTATCATCACAAAATATTTGCTTCCCATTGGCTATCATAACCTAAAAATTGGATATTAGAAACACAAAATGAGTGATGTCACTAGCTAGTTCTATCAATAAAGTTGTGTACTACCTATATTGACCAATAATATCACCTTCTACTTATTGATACAATAAATTAATTAAATATTTGTGGTGTGCTTATCCCATTCAATTCATATAGGGAGATGGTAGGGATTTCTTCCTTCTTAATATTTGCATACTTAAGTTCCACATTTTGTTCTTCTATAGATTCTTTTCATTATTCAACCTAATTATCAATAATATTTAGGTTTTTTATCAGTATTAAATAAATTATGACATCTAGACCATTTACTATCATACTGCCAACATAAACCATTTTCTCTTTTATATGTCTCCTTTTGAGGAGAGGTTTAATAAAATATTTTAGACTAAAGAATGTGACCACACTTCCATCAATATGATTAGTCACATTTCTATTTATCCATCATAAGTTTTGACATTGTGTGGATATTTTAAAGATAAATTTATGTTGCTCAATTTGTAGTGCTTGCTATATTTTTTTCCTTATATTACAAGGTTCTAATAGAAAAATATAATACTTAATTAGGTCATCAAATAAAACTATAGCCTCTAATAAGATGGTACATCCTAAGTTCAAATTTCCAATTTCATATGCTTAGTGTTATATTTGGCTATAGATCCCATTTATTTCCAAAAAAAGTAGTTGAGTGAAATAACAAGGTTCTTCCATGGTTTATCATAGTGGTCTATTAGGTCATTTTTAAATTCTTTCCAACTAAACATTTATACCTATTTATAATTCTTACATGATCCGGGATGATAATGTATAATGATAGTCCTTGATTATAGCTAAGGGTGAGACATAGGAAAACATAAGATTACGAAAAGTGTCTTAATCTTATGACTTGAGATAAAAAAAAAAATACCCTAAGAAAGCTACTAATAACTTAAGTAACTAGGTGTTAAAAGGACCAAAATGGGATACTGGTATTTAGGTATAAAACCTCATTCACACAAGCACACCTTGTTAAATGAAACTTAGGGAGGAACAAAAATAATGCAAGGGTGCAAAGATTGATCTCAACAATAAGGTCTAATAGGGTATCCATGTACAAAGATCTCTCATAAATGGGTAAAAGGAGAATAACCCATATAAAAAATGTTTGGCCCTAAAAGTGAGAAAAGAAGTAAAATTTTGAAAGGAAGGAAGGACACAAGATAACCAACCCCAAGTAATATTCCTTAAAAAATGTATAATATGTGTTCCCCTCATCTAGGAGGAGAAGATATATTTTTATACCCTGCCACCTAAACATATAACATCCTTCACCAATGGTAGATGCTTAATAAGGGATGTTGAAGATGATCCAAGAATGTCATATGCCATTTATTTCCCTAGATAGAAATTGATGTGGTAAGATCCAACCCTCAATTACAAACTCCCAACAACATAAGGTTCAACTCAAAAATTGTTTGAAATAACACAAAAAAATCTACAAACAATTTGATTCATTAACTATTCAACTTTTCTCCGTATTACATGGAAATCATTACAAAAATGAAAATACATCATATACAACCATATAAACTGATATAAACCATTACAAACTGTAATAATACTGATATAATTC
The DNA here is from genome assembly GCA_007258455.2 of Sequoia sempervirens. Classification (NCBI taxonomy): domain Eukaryota; kingdom Viridiplantae; phylum Streptophyta; class Pinopsida; order Cupressales; family Cupressaceae; genus Sequoia; species Sequoia sempervirens. Next base: position 17,374 of record VDFB02322828.1, read on the forward strand.
TATTACAAACAACAAATATCAATCACAAATTGACCTCCTTCAATCTATCGCCTTCTTGTAGTTTCTAGCTCCTTTAATATGCAATATTCAATGAGAAGTTCTTGCTGCAATAAAGCAACAAATTTCAAATATATTTTTTGTTTCCAACACACCTTCAAAATTGCAATCAAACATCCTTTCCATGCCTTCTCCAAGAAAATCCACACCTGCAACAACAATGACCTACACAATCTAGCCAAGAATGGCTACCAAAACCAAGTCCAAATTGCCTATTTTTGAACAGGCTCCCAGAGCTTCTCCATCAAAAAGCAACAACCAAGTTGGGAAGAAACCTCCAAAAATCAATACCAAAAATATTCCATAATATTAAAAATGCATTCATAAACCTACTCCCACTAAAATTGTCAAAATTGGAGTCCATTCCTAGATTTTAGGGTAGTTTCCAATGTAACTCCTGCCAACTCACCTTGGGTGCCCACTTTTTCATGAATGCTTTTAGGAAGTTTTAAATGCATAATTAAAACTTATAAATCCCTCCAAATCCACTCCCAAGAATATTTATTGCCAATTTTTTTCAATATTAGACAATTTTCAAAATCCCCCTAAATTGTCTCCACACCCCAAAATTGCAACAAAATAATAAAAAGGGAAATTATTTAATGTTTAAGTTAATATAATTTTGCAAATTACCTCACCAAGATAATTACCTACAAAACCTTAGGAAATTGAATTAAAATATTATTTTGGTTGATGCAAGATTATTGGTCGACCATAGATCCTACATCAGACACTCGGGGTAGGAAATTTTTTGTGAATCCTTATTCACAAAATGGAGTTTAGTGGTAGTACCACCCTTTTGAATTGCAAGCAATCCCCAAAAAAATCCATCACTGAAACTAGTATCCTTGATTTGTTCTTCTTTATCCTCTTCCAACACTTAGTTGGAACAAGCAACCTCCTTCTTTGAAAAATTTGCACTCCATTTGTCTCTCCTCTCATGGACTTGTATCCACCACGTACCATACTCCTCCTAATAACATACATTCTCCTCTCTGCTATTGTGGAATTCAACCCACCATAAACCGACCACCTCCACCAAGTTTCACTTACAACATCCTCTACAAATTCTACATTTAAATTTTTATTATCCAAATCAAAATCAAAATCCACTATATCCTTATACGAATATTCAATTACTACTCCATGGAAATTAGAAATTTCCATCTACATACTCTCTTCTTGCTTGACATCATCTTCTACACTCACCAAAGAGGGTATGAAATCATTAAAACTAAATTCAAAATGAAAATTTACTTCATTCTTGTTCGCTGCCCCAACATATTTTTCCTCATTCTTCATTGCAACATCCATCTTCTCATCTCCAATGATAAGTTTTGCAAACTCCTTTTCATGTTTTTCCATCAATTCTCCTTCCAACAACTTGTTGATTCTTTGCATCTCTTCTTTAAACAAGAAATCATCTTTATATTCCTCTCCAACTTACTCATCAAACTTAGTACCATCCATGCTCATAATTTTTTATTGTAAACCTTCTTCATCCACTTCACGTAATGCACTCCATTCGCATGCTATCACTAAAACTTGTACCTCTTTATCTTCTCCATTTGTGTGGGCCACCCCCACATATTATTCTTTACATTCAACCCCTACCAAAGGGATGCAACATTCTTTCTTTCTAACCTTCTCTTCATTGTCTTCTTTTATAAAAACATACTTCTTCTCGTATCTCTTATCTCATGCTCTCATGTCCTCAACCATCTTTTTCAATACATCTACTTCAGCCTTGAGCTTTTCAAATTCTTCATGGTACTTTCTATTTTCCACTTCTTCCCAATATTGTTCCCAAAAAAAAATTCTTACAGGCCTCCTCATGACCCATCCCATCCTCTCAAGTATCAACTGCCTCACGTACGATGATCTATCTATACACAAATCACACACAAACACACCACAAGCCTGGTGCAAATTGCCTCACATTCAACGCTTTTCCTACACACACAGGAACTCCTACTCTAGTACCACTGATGTGGTAAGATCCAACCCTCAATCAAAAACTCCCAACAACATAAGATTCAACTCATTTTTTTTTGAAATAACACAAAAAAAATCTGCAAACAGTTTGATTCATTAACTATTAAACTTTTCTTCATATTACATGGAAATCATTACCAAAATGAAAATACATCATATACAACCATATGGGCTGATATAAACAATTACAAACTGAAATAAGACTAATATAAATCTATTACAAACAACAAAGATCAATCACAAATTGATCTCCTTCAATCTTTCCCCTCCAGGCTGTAGCTTCTAGCTCCTTTAATATGCAATCTTCAACGAGAAGTTCTTGTTGCAATAAAGAAACAACTTTCAAATCTACTTGTTTTTGTCCACACACCTTCAAACTTGAAACCAAACATCCTTTCCACCTTCTCCAAGAAAATCCACACCTGCAACAACAACCTACACAATCTAGCCAAGAATGGCTACCAAAACCAAGTCCAAATTGCTTGTAATCTTCAAAAAAAGGCTCCCAAAGCTTCTCCAGCAAAAAATCACGACCAAGTTGGGAAGAAACCTCCAAAAATCAATTCCAAGAACATTCCATAATATTAAAAATGCATTCATAAACCCACTCCCACTAAAATTGCCAAAATTGTAGTCCATTCCTAGATTTTAGGGTAGTTTCCAATGTAACTCTACCAACTCACCTTGGGTGCCCACTTTTTCATGAATGTTTTTAGGAAGTTTTAAATGCATAATTAAAACTTATAAATCCCTCCATCCACTCCCAATAATATTTATTGCCAATTTTTTTCAATATTAGACAATTTTCAAAATCCCCCTAAATTGTCTCCACACTCCAAAATTGCAACAAAATAATAAAAGGGAAATTATTTAATGTTTAACTTAATATAACTTTGAAAATTACCTCACCAATATAATTACCTACAAAACCTTAGGAAATTGAATTAAAATATTTTTTTGGTTGATGCAAGATTGTTGGTCAACCACAGATGCTCCTGCATCAGAAATGAAGACAAATGTGTGTGTAGGATAGCCTTCCATTGCAACAAGAAGGAATATTAAGGAAGAAAAAATAGAATTAATTTATTTGAAAACTACGCAAATTTTTCCTTGTTGGTTCCAAAATATGCCATGACAAAATCAAGCGCTCAAAGACTAATCAAAGAGTGTGACAATCCATAACCATGTGGAAATTGATGAAGAGAAAATCCAAAGATAATGAGAAAATATTAGAAATAGAACTTTGATCAAAGAGGATATGAATTTATTTAATAATGTCCTCCAAGTTCACAAATAGGACTCACAAACTGACTTGAAATGTATATAAAGTACTCATCCCATGAATATGCATCTAAAAAATAAGAATGTTCCTACTAAACTAAATTACTAAATATAGTTTTGGAGCCAAGCTAAAAATTCTCGATGTTACTAATCAAAAAAATGTTATCATAATAGAAAAACATTTCATGTAAATATTTAGCTAAATAATTTGTCTAGATTTGGTAGATAGTTTCCTTGTTAACATATTTAACACAATACTTAAGATTAAATTTCAAATTAAGATTTTTTTTAATTCCCAAATCTAAAAATTTGAACCTACACATTGATAGAACAAATTCATGTTTAAAATATATCATGGAAACCTCAAACTTAAATTATAATAGCAAGCATCATAGATCTCTTAATCACACACACAAACATTGTTGAATACAATCTTTATTAACATGCTTTCATATACCTCAAATATGGCCACGCTGTATTTTAATCTTTTTTTTTACTTATTTATCTTTTTTTAAATGCATTGAAATATTCTATGCATCACTTTAGACACTTTCAAAATATTGGTTTTATGATAATTTTAACAAAAATAAAAATTGTGAGGATGCTCAACAATTTGGTTTAGAGATTTTTCAATTGTAAAAAAATATATAAATAATTAAAAATTTAGAAATATCTATAGGTAATTACAATATTTTTGGCATCTTTTAAGATCTAGTAAAAGGTTTCAATAAATACTTATTTTTTCTTAAAGTATAGGGGGGATATGGTCTTTTATCCATTTTTTTTCTCAAAACAATAGGTACACCTCCTCTAAATTCAATTGTTTGACTCACTTATAGATTTTATGAATTATAAAATAAGTTGACATTTTAAAAATTAGATTCATGTTTCCTCAATTCATATGTTCAAAGCATCTTAACATTTAAGTGTAAGTATCTATATAATTTTTATGTTAATTCAATTCTTTATTTTCAATAAGAAAGTGGCCACTCAAGCCCCTTTAATGATCTATTATTAGCTTGCAGTTAAATTTAAATTCCATCTAATAAATCCAATCATTTGAGCATTTAAAAAAAAGGGTTAGGGATTACCTTAATACCATTCCTAAACAAACTGAGACCTCTTATTTATAGAACTTCAATCAACACATAGCCACAAAACATATTAAGATAAATGACTAAGAGGGAGAGAGAATTAATAGAAAGTCTAGTGTTGAACTCACTGCCTTAACAAATAAGGTGATGCTTCAAAACCAAATAAATTTTGTATAAAAATGCATACCTTTAATCTAGATACGAGTTAGAGTGAGTTCAAGGATTTAAAATACCAATCCAAGCCAAGGTTTCTAATGAAGTTTGAACTCATGCTCATTGCTCAACATTATGTATGAGTGGAACCTTCCAAACTCCATTCCCCTCTATGATTCTAATGATCCATTTTTTATACAAAGGAAAAAATTGTTAGTACACATTATTGAATTTGTATATGAGAAAGTAAAAATATTCCTAAGAGACATGATGGAGATCTTTTATTAACAATATAAAAATTGACCCATAAAATTTTATGAGAATTTAATCATTTTTTTATAAGAATATATAAATAGGGCCTAGCATGAGCAATAGTACATATGGTAGCACTTAATCCTTTGGCAAAAATATATATAATTTCTATTCTAGAGATAATAGTTTAGTAATCTATAATTTTAAATTTTTATTTTTTACTGGCTATATAATGTAGCTCTAAAATACCACTAGAGAACTATTGAAGAAAAATGGATGTCTAAAATTTTGAAGAGATCCCTAGATTTGAACTAAGGCTATCCTAATTCCTTGTTCCAATTTGTGTTGAGACAAGTATTATTTGTAGCATTGAATCTTATTCTAATAAAACAAGGAAATATTCAAATGTGAAATTCTCATTTGAATGCACGATGACAATATCATTTAGATAAATTTTAATAGACCATATAAAATACATATTTTTTATGGATATGAAGGTTCATTAATTTTGTCTACTTATTATTTTAAATTGATGAAATTTAAATATCAAGCATTTACACATAATTATTAATATTCTCCAAATTTTGATCTTGATTACTATGAATCTCACTAAGCTTACTCTACAAGTGGCATGGAATACAAGTGATCCTCCTAGCTCTAGGAGAACACCTCTCTTCAACATTCTAAGTTCCAACTTTAGTTTTAAAAAACTTACTAAGATCACATGCGAAGGAGATGACATCAAATAATTATAATCTCACTAATTAGATGAGAAATATTAGTGATTTGTTAAAACTCATTATAATAGTTAAGTTTAAAGTTACCTTTATAATATGAATTATTCTTATGTTAAGACGAGATGGCATCAAATAATTATAATCTCACTAATTAGATGAGAATGAAATGTGATTTGTTAAAACTCATTATAATAGTTAATTTTAATGTTACCTTTAGAATATGAATTATTCTTATGTTAAGCATTATAATGAAAATAACTTAGATCTAATGTAAGGGAATAAAATCCATATTACATATGATAAATTGGAAAAGTGAAACCCTAAGACTTAAATTAGGATTTCATGCATTTCCATGCATATATCATTTATAATTTGAGGTGGCAAGGGTAGAAGATTAACTTACAACCTAGAATGTGAGTCAATCCACCCTTGGGTTCCAAATTCCTTTTAGGAGGGGGAGTTTGAAATAGATTTTGTATGAAACACAATGATGCAACTAGATAAAAATAAAAATGCACTACTTTGATGTGAAAACAACAAATCTAGAAAATGATAGACAAATTTGATTATAAAAAATAGACTAAGCAAAAAATTGTGCACCCGTGGTTTGAATTTTGGCTTTAGTTGACTAGAAAAAGACACCTAGTGTACCTATGTATGAGTAACTGAATTTGTTACATAGCTTTTCTTCACATTCCTCAGGTGTTTGATAAGAGTCTTCTTCCTTTTGGATCTGAGCACTATTGGATCTTCATTGGTTGTTGAGATAATTGAGTTTTTGTATCTTGTCAAGTTGTAGGGTTTGAATGAAATGATGATCAACTGGTCTCCAATATTCCTCCAATATTCTTTAGATTTGTAACCTGCACATCCAAAGAGACAAGAAGGGTTGTGTCATATAGGGGCTTGCCTTGGTCAAACACCATGTTGGTGTTTCCACCTCCACAATGGAAAAATTGATCAAAGAGAGATTATCCTTTTGAGGGATAGAGGAAAAATAATAAATGAATGATGAATCAACAATTGGATGCAACTCACCACTCAAATTTGACTCCTTGAAGGACTGAAGTCATGTACATCTCCTCAAGGATTGATTGCAATTTGGCTTGGATTGCTTTGAAAACCTACAAGTGTTAGTCCTCACAACAAAATGTGTACATAAACATGAACAAACTCACATAAAACTTGACATGATTCTTTGACAATGAAATGTTGCAATAATCCTACTCTTGACTACTCTTCACTTGATAATGGTTGTTTGATCACCAATGTTTTCAATTCTTGTTAGTTTTCAAATGGTGAAATGACTAGGTATTTATACACAATTAATTTAATCTCCACAAATTAAATCTTGATAGCTCAAATTTGATATTTGAAATTCAAATAATAAACTACCAACTTTGACATATTAAAAATTGGAGCCAAAATAGGGTGATAAGGTGGGCACCCTCATCCAAGCCCTATTTTGTGGGGTGTAAAGTGTTAGGAGAAAAATATTAAATGTCTTCTTTGATTTTATACATTTGATTCCTTGATAAGTAATTAAATGGGCCATGGAATGCATAATTTAGGAAATTGGGAACACAATTAAGTCCATGCACATAGGAGGGAGAAAAATCTAGTGTGAAATTGTCAAGGGTGACAATTTATGATGCTACAACATAATATAAGATTATTAAATAAATGCAATCAATCAAAGTATAATTATCTTAGATTTAATTTCGTAAATTAAATATTTTTAAAATTAAATGAAAACTTAATAGGTTCACTTAGCTTTTACTTTTATCTTATAATATAGAAGTTGAAAATACACATAATCAAATTTTCAATGTCCAAAAAATGATGTTCTGACTAAGTTCATTGTCTTAGAATTAAAACAAACTTGAAAAATTCCCTATCAGTTAATTTCAAGAAGCTTGATATAGACCTTGGATATCAAACATTTATCATTTAATGTTGGATCTTATTTGAAATACATCATGCTACTACAACCTAGTTTGTTGTGATCTATGATATATTTGATGATATGCAAGGATGGCAATCTTTATAGAAACCCAAAAGGAAGCTACTAGATTGTTAGGTACAAGTTTTCCTTGGTCAAAACCCTTGTTGGATTGACTTATGAACTTGTGCATGAATATTAGAAGACAAGATACACAAGTGTGGACATGGCCTATATGCATATTTTGATGCAATTGTTTCATTTTAAGCTCCAACACGAAGCATTCCTAAAAATATGTATATTCTTGTTAGAATGCATTATTTACTTTTTTATCCTAGGTTTATTATGCATATGATAAACTTTCTTAGGTTTTGAGTTGTGTAGATACCATCCTATATACATGTCATGTACAACGAGAGATATATTCTCTCATTGGCATGTGTTACATTATGAAGAAGCAACTTATTTTATTAGCAAGTTATGTTATTTAGCTTCCTTATATAGTGACTTACCTAATTGTCATATGTTAGGAATCTCTTGAGTATTTGTTATAAATATTCAACTGATGCAAACACTTGGGTAATAATATTGTAGCATTATAATTGTGCATGTGTGTCGAATATATTATTATTATTGGTAAAAGAGGGATTTTAAAAGGGACCCATCCTTTTACAAGGACTAGGAAAGATATATAATAGAATCCTATAGAATAATGATGAACAACAAGATGGATTGGACAAATAATAGGCTAAAATACAATAGCAAACCATTAGCACGGTCCCCAAGTAGGGTCTTGAAACAAAAACTTAGGGAAAATCATTCAATAACAACAATAGATCAAACTAATCAAGGTAGCTTGAAGCATAGTGCTTTAGGGAACACTGCATTTTACCAATAACCCTATTATTTATTTCATTAGATGGATTTCCTTTCTAATGGTATTCCCATTTTTAAGTGCTGAGCTTGAATTAAAATATAATAAGGGGTTTCTTTAATGCTTCTTAGCTAGGTCCATCTTTCTATTTTCCTTGTTAGAGGACATTGGGGTGAGTGAAATCCAAGGCTCAAGAGTGGGGCTAAGTGCATTTATTTCATGGATCTACCCATCCAATTCCTCCCTAACAAGTGACTTCTTATCAATCTCCTCCATTCTTCTCACATCAAGAAGAGATCCAAGGTATGTGCAGGATCATGATGGGCTGAAAAGTGGCGATATGATGGGTATTTGTAGGGCATGTGGCTGACGACCTTTTTTATCGAAAATTGATGAAACGAAAAGGGTTTTTAAAGGAGATTCTCAGCTTTCCACCAATATAAATTATGATTTACTTTGAATTTAATAAATAATTAGTATTCATTTTCTATTTGAATTATGACTAAAGTCCTGATTGATAGACTGATTGAAAAATATCTATAACTTTCAAATGGTATCATATTTTTTGAATCCAAAACATGCGTCACATTTTATGCTTTGCATAATATAGAATTAAAAAAAAATTGAATTTCATAAAGTTTTGACCAAGTTAAGGTGGTCAGACATACAAGTTTTTATATTTTTTTAAATTTGTAATAAAAAATTCATAATTAATTATTTACTTGGAAAAAAATTACAAAAAAATATGCATCACATCCGGACATGAGTCCTCTACTTATATCTAAAATATTATAAAATAATATTATTATTTTATTGTGGTTAGGAGTTAGACAAACACCTACTTCTTATTTTTCCCTGAAATTTAAGTACTGCTACATTGAAATTTCAAATTTTTACCAAATAGATTTTTTTTTTAAGTTAACCTAGTAGTTTAAAAACTACATTCAATTTGCTATAGATTCTTTTCTTACATATTTTTGAAATAATATAAATAACTTATTCAAATTTTTACGTCAAGGTTCCTAACTCTGATTTTTCTGAATTTTTTGTCACTTAAAGGCCTGTTTTTTCCATGATGATCCTACACATACCCTCCACACTTAGAAGAAATATTAAAAAAAATTGAATGTCTTATTCAAAAGAGGATAAACCATTTTTATATACACCCTAAGGGAACCTCCTCCAAAATTTGAGGTAGAGAAGGCTCCTTCTAATCATTTTTTTATCATGAGTTTTCCTCCTCATGATATGTTGAACTCAATAGTAGCATGGCCAGGCTTGCAACAATTGTGACACACCACCAAAGAATACTCATAAATGATATGTTGGACCCATTCACCTAGTTTATTCAATAAGGTGATTGAAGAAAGGAACACCTTATCAAAATCCACATATACATGGGTGATCCCACAATACTAGTTTACAATTTTTGGCCAAACTAGACACTAAAATAATTTTTTCTAACTAAATCTTCAATTTCGAGCACCTATAGCAACTAAACTGTGAGGAATTTGAAGATGATGCAAACAAGTGATTTGTGACATTTTGTCTATAGATTCTAAATATATTTTTTTCAAAATTTTTGGAATCAGATTGCACTTCTTTTTCCATCTCCTTCAAAAACTAGTTTTTTTCAATAAACAACATTTTAAGGAGTGACGCTCACCGTATAATTTATAACTTTTTTCCATGAAGGATAAAATTCTAATTTTTTCGAATTTAGATTTGTAACTACGATATCTAGTGCTTACAATTGGTTTGATAGTGTTTTATTGAATATTTTTCCTTAATCAAGTTTTGAAGTCAAACCAATTACAATTAAGACATAGGTAGACCACATAACGTGTAACATTTTTGTATGTATCAAAATTCAATTTTTTTTTGTTCGATCAAGGACTTCAATATCTGGTGCACTTATATTTTTCAATTTTTTTTTTGATAATCTGCTATTTTTGCACATATGCAGAACAGGGAGCTTGATTTTCAGTGAAAAACCTATGTTTAATAAAACTATAAAAAAAATGCATAATAAAATTTAAACATATTAAAATTATATTTGTTGGATAGCTTGTTTTGAGGGCTACCATCATCTAGCTGGGTCTATGAAGTCTCCTTCATTTTCATCCTCAACCCGAGCTTCGAAGCGCAAAATTTTGGACATTTTTGGTGCTAGAGGGTGAGAAGGTGGATAAAGGGGGGTTTGGGTGAACCAGGGGGGTTTGCTCGAATTAGGGTTCATTCAAACCCCCTTTCAAAAAATATTTTCTTTGTGTTTTTGGCAGGAATGGGTGGAGCTTAAATTTAATCACCTCGTCCACTGCAATGAGTTGGTTAAAGGAGCTAGATATATATCTAAGACCAAGTTTCCTCTCTCAATTTTCTACCAGTAATTTGGGTAGTCTAACCCAAACTAGGAGTCTTATTGTATCTTATTATTTGACACATATATGATATTTTTTTTGTTCGGTAAATCGCTGCTAAGGGGAAACACCATACGCTTTTGATTGGAGCTATGAACCAATGAGGCCACATACGAGGGACCTCATCCCCAATATCTCCATAACCATCGCTGCCACCACCACTGCCACCATTGTCACCATCATCATATCCACTACCGCTGCCACCATATTCATTGCTACTACCACCATATCCACCGTCATTGCTGCCTTTGTTTACCCCGCTAACACTTTCTCCCTATGACAATACCACTATCCACCTTGGGATTCAAACCTCGGACAACCTAACTGTTGCCCTTGCAACTTAATCATTGCACTGTGGGGTCAACCCCAACACATATGAAATATTGTGTAATTATCATTCTACTTGTTTGTGTTTGTTTCTCTTTTTTGGAATAGCTAATATTTTTTAGCTTGCTTCACTAACCTAGATTTTGGATCTTGTGTTCTCATCTTCATCATAGAAAAATTTATAGTTCTTGTAGTCACTTGATTTATGGATATCTTTAATTGTATGTATAAATGTCTTTAAATATCGAGATATAACACGAATTCATACAAATGAGTGCTAGATTGGATCCCAACAATCAGTAGAAAAGGGTGAGAATTAAGATTTTGATTTCGAAAAAATAAATTTTGGGGTTAGTCCCAAATCATGTAAGATTGAACCCAATTGTCACACAAATGATCCAAAATAAAAAAATCTAAATCTAAAAATCAAGAATAGATATATAAAAATTTGAATTAATAACAAAATGAATATTTGATAACAAACCTAAAATAAAATTATATTTACATATATATATGTAAGAATCCAAGAATGAACCTTTTAACATAAAAATATGCCACTTATCAATATATAATTATATTAAATAATTCCATCCAAACAAACTAAAAATAAATATAAAAAATTACCATTATGTTAAGCTTTAGTCAAACATCTGAATCTCTGCCACAATGAAATTAGCAATGATAATGCCAGATCAATGCCTTTGACATTGTTCCCCCTCTCCACACACAAAAGTTCAACAATGCATATCCTGTTCCCCATGAATTGCGCAGTACAAACAATTCATGACTAAGAAAAGATCTTGATTAGATTTACCCTGATGATGATAAGAAAGACACTCTGGAGGCAAATCTATTTTTAAATACTTGTTAAAGGTGCACTAATATTTATAAAGTCTTTCTTGATTATAATTATTTTAATGTTCAAGGACCATATAGAAGAAAACATCACTGGAAGAATGTAGATTCACGAATATAAATAAGTGGAGGATTTGGAGTATGTGAACTTTTGTCCAGGAAGATTCTCCAACAACTGTGGCAGAAGTACATGTGGGTGTAACATGTTTGTTTAATATGATTTACGAAAGAACTATGCTGATAATGTTTTGTTTTGGATTTTTAAGGACACAGATCAAAAGCCTATACTGTCTGTTTCTGGGTAACTATTTCAATATAGGTGGTACAGAGTTTGATATGATTGTTCTGTCTGTTTGTGGGTTACTCTTTCAATATATGTTTTATTGTTTAGCACAAACTGTTACAATAGCAAAGCCCTTCCTTTTGTTTGTTTACTTTTGCAGTATCACGTGCACGCTTAGAAAAAGGACAGTGGAGGATAAGGATTCCCGTTTCCAAGCCTTATGTGTTGCAGACAGTCCTTTTAGTATTTGATTGAACTTCTCTCTACCTCTAGAGGAGCTACAGTATTGTGATTTCATAGCTTTCTTTTTACAGAAAGATGGGTTTAGGCTGGATTAATCTAGTTATGGTATTGATGCTGTTAGCATTGGAGCTCCTAGCATGCTGCTTCTCTGGTTGTGTATCAGCCAAGGAGGTGGGTATTCATGCATGTATGATGGTATATATACATTGAGTATTGACGGGGCTTATGATTTCTGATAGATGGTTTAATGGGATGTGTGGTGCATGTTTTGTTACAGGTGTACGTTGTGTATTCAGGTGACCATGGAGGGTTGCAGCCAGAGGAAGTGTCTGATATGCACCAGTCTATGCTTGCTTCTGTCAAAGAAAGGTTGGTCCATTGCAGCTCTGTGACATGGGCTATGGTAAATGCAACAAAGTTATTATTGTATGATGTTAGGGGATGATAATTGTTTGTTTTCTTGTTTGGCTAGTGTTGATGAAGCAAGGGAGTCATTGCTGTACAGTTACAAGCATTCTTTCAATGGCTTTGCAGCGCAGCTTTCTCCTGCAGAAGCTTCTGCCATATCAGGTAGCTCTGCAAAAAGGACAATAAACAGCTATACTTCACGTGGTAGCAGCTTATGTGGGCTGATTTCATAAAATGGTTATGATGATTTATGTTTTCTTGGCAACTCATCTAAACCTACCATTCTAAGAATATGAAGTACAAGAACTTGCTGAAAGTATATGAAAGATTATGGGTTTTGTTTTGTGTTTTGAGTATGTGATTGAATATGCAGCTGTCCTTGATCATAGATAGCATTTTAAATACTTGCCAAAAGTTCAAAAATTTACAGCTTATCCATGGTCTGATTTTTTCAAAAATACTGACTGACTTTTAATGCTCAAGCAAATCTCATCAAAACAGGGAAAAAATGACCAGTCAATGCATTCTGGCATTAAATGTGATCATTTTGGGTTTTGGTGAAGTTTAGTGTCATCTCCTCCCTGCCGCCTCTCTTCCTCTCTCACTCCCTGCTTCCCCCACCCACAGCCCCAACTAAAATTGTATTTGTTCACAATGATGACATTCCCACTAATTTAATGTACTCCTAAATACTGGATGTAGAAATGGAAGGGGTGATATCAGTGTTTCCAAGCAAAGGAAGAATGATGCACACCACAAGGTCATGGAGTTTTCTGGGGATAGAAGATGGGACACGGCAAGATGAGTCCCTCTCTTCAAACAACCTATGGAAACAGGCAAACTATGGGGAAGATATAATAGTTGGGCTCCTTGATTCTGGTACACAGGCATTTAAATTAATTATATGTACAGATAGAGAGTATAATGGCTTTTCATTAATGGACATGGATTTTTAATCTAAGCAAATAGAACTGTAATACTGAATTACAGGTATCTGGCCAGAGTCTGAAAGCTTCAAGGACCATGGAATGCCTCCCATTCCAAGCTCATGGAAAGGTATTTGTCAAGAAGGAGAGCTTTTCAATGCTTCCCATTGCAACAAGTAAGTCACTTGAATTGCAACAACTTTTCCCCTATAAAACCACACAAAAATGCAATAATATATATATCATTGTCATCAGTTGATTGAGGTAATTTATTTGTGCTAGAAGTTGGTTTAACCAAAAATGACTATTCTTTTCTTAAGTGGATCATTTATGTTAAGATTAATAATAAGCATTTCTGTATGATAAATTTTTAGTGGCTTTTAAGAGATTATGGAAAATGTAAAGTCACTCTCATGATAATTACAATTTTATATTGATTGTATCTTTTGAGTTTGAATCTTGGTGGATGTCGTACTCATAATCAAGATACATACCATCACCCTCATCAATTGTGTTCAATCAATTAAAGTAGGCCCATTTGATTCTGATAACCTTTTTAACAAATTCTTTTCTATTTTTTTCCAAAAATCTATTAAATTAAAAATTTTACACAGAAAGAAACTTTCATACATCAGATTATGCCAGTGATTTTAAACTTCCTATCCAAGAGTAAAAAATGCTTGCTTTTCTATGGGTATGTTCATTTCTTTACATCAAGATCGATTTTGTTCCATAAGCTTCTTTTACCAAAGATTGGTTGGTAAAGTTTGTTTTGTATTGAAAGCTATAGGTGTACTCACATTCCAAAAGCTTAGCTGTAAACCCCGTGATTCAAGCCGGACAGGAATCACAAGTTATGGACTTTAAGCATATGGCACTGTTCTTTGAATCTGTTGCACAAGTTAAAAAGACTTCAAAGCTTAAGCACATGTTTGCTTAACTTATCCCTTTTCTCATTGCATGGTTGGCAAAATCAATTTTATTTTTAAAAATGCCCATTTGTCACTTCTATTATTATATAATTTATAAAAACAATGCACCCACAAGTTTACCCACCAAAATCTCTTTAAAAAGCCCTTATCCATACAATGATGAAAATGTACACTTTTGCTTTTTCCTTTTTTCACCCACCAATCTTTGCTTTTTTGTTTTCACCTGCCAATCTTTGTTTTTTTCTTAACCCACCAAATATTCTTTTAATACTGAATTAAGCATTAAGGATTACAGCAGACAAAACTGCCAGTATCAAGGTACAGAGCAAGGCATACTGGCTTTCACCCACCAAAACCTGACAGAGAAAAAGTTTATACTGATTAATTATTATATTTTAGCACTAAATAAAAGCTGCTCCTTTTGGGTCTTAGTATTCATTCAAAGCCATTAAACCAATTATTAGACTGCTGAAGGGGAGTTTTCATATCATATCATCATTGAGGTCCACAAAAAAATATCATTTTTTTATAGATCAGATGTGGGTTGGTGACACACAGACAACATTAGAATCCATCAAATAAGACAAAACGTCTTGTGAGATTCCTTGTCAGTGTACTTCTTCCAGCCTTGATTGAGGTGATTTATCAAAATTATAATGATCATTTTTCAATGGAATCTTGATTCAGGATACACTAAAAAACAGCATTGCTGAGAAAGAAACCATTGAATATATTTCTTGTTTCCCAAAGTCTAAACTCTGCGGACCCATTGGGTGTAATACACAGACCATTACAGCCTTACAAGAAGATTTATAGGTTTGTAATGTTAGTAGATAATATAAATATAATTTCTCTGTGTAGTCAGTGTTCCTTTTTTCCCATCACTTGACCAGTGCAATGTTGGATGTTTAGAATTCATCAAAAGCTACATTCAATCAAATCCATGACCAATGAAAATCAGCATGTCTTTAACAATTGTATTTCATGGGTACAAGATCTTCTTAACTTTACAGATATTTTAAACAATTATGCAGAGATTTTAATTATAAATAGTTATTATTAGGGGAAATGAGATAAAAAGAGGGCAATAGAGAGATTAGAAGACCAAGTGGGAAAGGATCAGGGAATAAATAATAAAAGGAATTGCTAAGAAATTCCAAGGCCTGAGTTTTATTAAGGAATGCTAGGATGCCAACCGTGTGTGACATTTATTTCAATGTTTGTTGATCTCTATAATTTATCTTAATACTTTTTAAAATAGTTTATTTAATAATTAAGATATTGATATCTTTAATATGTATAAATGTTTAGTTTTGTAAGAAAATTAGACAGTGTTATGAAATGAGGATTTTTTATTACGTGAAAGTTATGTTTTAAATAATTTTTTTTATTATAACTTTTTTATATTATAAAATTTATTAATAAAGATATTTTATTGTTAAATATATTTTTGTACGTTTAATGATATCAAGTTTTTCACTATAGTATGTATTGTTCATAAAAAGATTTTTTTTTTATGTATCATGTTTATTCAAATGAAGTCTATTTTTCTATAGTCACAAATCAGTGCATTTATTGTACTTCTTTGATCCAACAAACTTGTCACTAGAATATTTTGTTATGTCTTGGACGTTGGATGAATTATATATTGTATTAATCATAAGCTCAAATACACTTTGATATATTCTTGAAAACTTAAAATTTTATGATTTAGAGACAAATACCCAATAAAAATATGAACATTACAAGACTATAATATCTATTTGTGCTCTAGTAAACTAATCTAAATAATTATGCAAGTTCATCATCTTATGTGTTAAGTATTGTTCTTTATTTCTTACAAACAAGTTTAAATATAATTTTAGATCTTTAGATCTGACTTTCTTTTGTCAAATAAATTTCTTACAAACATCCTCTTTCGTCCCTAACACTTATTTTTCTAAACTATTGCACTTAAATATTTGTTGGGATAAAATATTAGGTCACATTAACATAATTTTCACTCTCACTCCTTGGTTTTGCCACACATTTCCTCTTTGGACTTCCATATATCCTTTGAAGAATATAATTTGCTAAATAGGCTAGTTGAATTGAAGAATGCATTGGGTCCAACTAAATTAAACTAGGAAAAGTACTTAAAGGTGTTGTCAAATGGTCAATGGGCATGTATGTAAATAGTTTGAAAAAATATAAATGTG